>PVJC01014421.1:0-36459 GCA_004026665.1 Murina feae | reverse complement strand
ACACAATGGAATACTATGCTGCTGTAAAAAGGAAGGAGTTCTTAGCATTTGCAGGCGTATGGATGGAGTTGGAGAACATAATGCTAAGTGAAATAAGCCAGTCAATGAAAGAAAAATACCACATGTCCTCACTCATCTATGGATAATAATAACCATTATAAACTGGTGAACAAAAATAGATTCAGAGGCAGAGCAACATGAAACAGACTGTCAAATTACAGCAACAAGGACAGAGACGTTGGGGTGGGGGCGGGGTAACAGATCAGACATGGGACTTTTATGCATGCATTTAAGCATAACCAATGGACACAAAACACTGGGGGGTAGGGGAGGCGGGGGGAAGGGCAGGGGGAAAAAGAGATATATGTACTAATCTTTATAAAGCTTTATGTAATAATAATTTTTAAAAAATTAAAAAAAAGAGAGATGCCAGAAACAGGTTTCTTGTAGGAAAAAGGTGAAGATGGAGTGGGAAGTGGGACAGACTGGTGGAGGAGAGGCCTAGAAGAGTCCTTTTGGAGTCCTAGGTCCTAGAGCTTGCCCCTCCACTTCCACATATGTGAGGTCTTGACCAGGGGCCCTATCTCCTTCAATGAAGGTTGACACATTTTATTTATTTAAACCAAGCATCTTCAAACTATGGCCCGCAGGCCACATGCTGGGTGTTTTTGCGGGTGCTGCGTGTCCTGCTTAAAATAAGATATGTGCAGTGTGCATAGAATTTGTTCATAGTTTTTGTTTGTTGTTTTTTTTAACTATAGTCTCGCCCTCCAAAGTCTGAGGGTCAGTGAACTGGCCCCCTGTTTCAAAAGTTTGAGGACCCCTGATTAAACCACTGGAAACATAATGGGTTATAAAGCTTTTCATTTTAAAACCAAAGCTTCTCTTAGAATGGTCTAAGAAACCCCTTCATAGCATCACTGCCAACGGGCAGGTAGGGCTACAGGGAAATGATAACCTTCTAATGAGAATGAGTGCATATGATTGAGCATAATGAAATGTTTTTAGGTGCAGTCAGTAAAAAGCCATTGTAGAAAATACAGTTCAATGATGTGGTACAATAAAACATCCTGGTTCCAACCATTAACCAACTTCCCTCCACGTGAAGACATCTCCACTGGCTGGATACTGGCCTTGAATTAGGCCATCCGTATAATGCACAGTGACATAAATTGCCATTACAAGCAAATGAGCATTTACAAAGTGAGACATGGGGGAATAGTCGCAAAGCTGGAAGGCGAGGCCTGGGAACTCTGTGTCGCATGGAGATGCTTTTCATAGAGAGACAGCGGGAGTATAAGGGATGGCTGACACTTCTAAAAATGGATATTGATAGCAATATTATAGTTCTGTTTGCTACCATTGATTTTAAAAATTATATTCTCAAAAGAAACTATGCTGTTAGAATAATTTATAATACTTGACATTTGGCAGAAATATTTTTTCAAAATAATATTTTTATTATTTACAATCCATATTTTCATTTTAATGCCTGAAAACTGTTCCATACTTCAGCAATTCTGTGTCCATGAAGTTCTACTAATTTCTTAAAGTGGCCCCTGCAAATTCATAAAAGCTTCAGGCCACACAATATATAGATCTACTCCTATATACCTAATTTATCAAGATAGAGAATTTACCCCCAAATAATAAATTGTGTGTGTGTTTGTGTGTGTGTATATATACATATACTCACTTTATTTCCATTCTCTCTCTATGAAACCTATAGCACTAGTAACTTACGAAAATAGATGACTTAGCAAAATTGTCCCATGGTTCTGTGGTCCTAGAAAACTATGCCACCTCTTTTTATGAAATACTATATTTAATTTACCTGTTCCTTAGCATTTTATTTTATATGAATTGAGAAATTTAGAGAAAAATTATTGTCAAATTTTGGAAAGTGCAAAAATAAAATACAACCAAGAATTTTAATTTTCATCTTCGTAGACATTTAAAAAGGAAGTTATTGCTTAATCTTGTAGTGGCCTAGGCAACTAGGATACAGGAGTTGAAACCCATAGGACTTCTTGACAGATTGAATAAAACAGGAGGTTCAATAGTCCGGTGGAAGGTAAATAAGAATCACCCTGGGATTCTAGTTCAAATTGCAGGGGTAGAGTCCAGCAATCTGGAATTTAACATGCTCAGGCTCTCTAGGTAAATGTTATACACACCGGAATTTGATACCCAATCATCAAGGCTGGCTGTCCAGACAAGAGTATAACTTGATGTGACCCTGTAACAGAAGGAAAACAATGGATAAAGAGACAGTAGACCCCCATCAAGTGGTGTCCCCAAAACTAAGGGATCAAAGATCAGACAAGAAGTTGAGTTTGAACAAGTGTCACATGGACTGTCCAATGAACTGAGAGGTCTGAAAGATGTCCTTTTGCTTTAGCAAATATGTTCTCTGCATAAGCCCTACTAATGTACCCATTTCTACACTCACCTAAAATGTGCATGTGGAATGTGTACAATGTAGCAGGTGCTTAGAGGGGTGCTAGGATTAAAAGGTAAAAAAAATAATTGTCTTTGTGATCAGCTAAGAGCAAATCAATTATGGGTATGTTCATAGTTTCTGTTTCTTCTAGAGCCTATAATAGGTATTAAGATTATGTTTAATCTAATGATTTGAATAATTACACATTTATTGAGGAGTCCCTCCAATTATATCTCACTTACCCATTCAAATGCCAGGTAAAACGCCTCCAAATTAAAGTAATTTCTGAGATAACTTACTAAGAATAGAAACCACTTACCACTTTCATGGGCAGTTTTCATTTATGACTCCCTCTCCCTGTCCCTGTCCCTGTCCCTGTCCCTGTCCCTGTCCCTGTCCCTGTCCCTGTCCCTCTCCCTCTCCCTCTCCCTCTCCCTCTCCATCTCCATCTTCATCTCCATCTACCTCTCTTGTTTTTTGTTTGTTTATGGGTGCCTCAAATCAGTGGGCTGGAACAGGATGGTGGGGAGGAAAGGAGTATAAATTGGCAAGGTTAATATTTTAATCTCTGGTTTCTTAAATTTATGATGTTTTTGCTCCAGAAGTGCAGCCCTGTAGGCAAAGGGGAGAACTTTTCTCCTGTCAGTTGTGGCCCCTTTAGTCAAGTCCAATTTTCACAGCCACATAGGTCCCAGGGGCCATCCATCTTTAGCCAGAAAGATTGCTTTATTACCACATTCATCAATTTGCACTCTGGTCTCGAGTTAGAAGTGACTTGGAAAGACAAAACTGTTACCTTAGTAATTGAATATGAAAGTCTTATTAGGATCCACTTTCACTAATCTGATATGAAAGTCACTAATGTGATATGACTTTAACACTGTATAAGCAACAATAAATTCTGATGATATGAATATTAATACAATGCAACGGGATACTGCTAATATGTTAATGTGGTGACATATTACTAACAAGATATGAGGATCTTGATTGAAAAAATTAATATTACCTTGCCATAATTCTCTGGAACTGCAATCACTATGTTCCCACATAGTCCTTGTCTAGATTTTAGGAATAAATCATTTGCTTTTTGAGTCACAGAAAAAAAAAATCCAGATTATTTTGATGCTTCAAATTAAGAAATGTTTGTGAATATGGTAAATAATTTCTGCTCGCATTGTTCTTATTCCAATTGTTTACACCTATTGATTTGAGTTATATAAAATTCAATTTGGATGACAGGATAAATACAGACATCGACTGTACTTATCTATATACACTGGGAGGAAAAGGTAAGGAAAATGGGAAGAAATGAGTCCTGAGTACTGCCATATAACACCAAACAGGCCTATATATGTTATTCATTCAAATATGTCCATTATGTTATTTTCGCATTTTCAGTCTTTTTGTACTCCCTCCTAAAGAGGTGAAATTCCAGGCTTATTTCTGTTACACAATCCTCACTCCAAAGAAGATCCAGGGGCAAGTTAATGAACATGAAATCATAAATAGAGATACATGAATGACCTTCATTTTGCTTTAAGTTTTGACAAGTTGTAGTACTTTAATTCTGTTCATTAACGCCATATCTTAGAACACATAATGATAAATGCCAGGACAGTAGGGCTGAAAAAAAGCTTATATCCAGAGAGTAACCAGCTCAGTCTTTTAAAATTACACAGACTTGACCACAGATCTCACCTTTAAAGATCTAATCAATGACTATGGTCAATTGTAAATATAAAAGAGGGAGTTACGGGCTTTCTTAGAGTCTAACAACATATGTAAAATCTTGCCAATCCAGGTCTACATAAAATATCAGTGTAGGGTAGCTGGAACCAAACATATCCATGTCAAAATTATTTCATTTTATTTAGACACTTGGGAAACCACAAGAAGTAACCATAGACTCATAGAAATGGACTCACTGGAGGGCTAGAAGTGAGGTGATTAGTACATAATAGATACATTTGGAGGTTTCTAATGTTATTGAATTAGAAATGTATAATAGGAAAAGGAAGTGAGTTCTAGCCTCATGATGTTAGTGGGGTGATTAAAAATCAGGGCCTCATGCCTTGGCTGGTGCTAAATGGTTAGAGCATCAGCCCAGGCACCAAGGATTCTATTAGCTGTAGAGTCTTTCTTCATTGTGTGTGCTTCCAATGTCTTTTTGCACAGTACAACTTGAACCCCACACATTTAATGATGTCTTTTATAAATACACATTCTTAATGCTACTGTAGTTTTAAAAAGTGAATCTTTTCTTTAATATTTGTCATATTTAAATCAGTTTTACTTTGTGCCCTACCCCAAAGTCAAAAAGACACAGTCTTCTTATATAAGCTAATAGAGATTTTTGTTTTGTTTTCCTTCAACATTTAGATATTTTATAGACCTGATTATTGTGTATGGGATGAGGTATTGTCTGGTTTACATTTTGTTTCTATATAAATGTCCAACTAACTCTGTACCATTTATTGAAATCACTTTTCGTACTGCACTGCTCTCTAGGGACACTTTGTTTTTAAATATATTTTATTGATTTTTTACAGAGAGGAAGGGAGAAGAATAGAGAGCTAGAAACATCTATGGGAGAGAAACATTGATCAGCTGCCTCCTGCACACCTCTCACTAGGGATGTGCCCGCAACCAAGGTACATGCCCTTGACCAGAATGGAACTGGAGACCTATCAGTCCGCAAGCCAATGCTCTATTCACTGAGCCAAACTGGTTAGGGCTCTAGGGACACTTTTGTCATTAAATGAATGTCTATATGTCATGATACATACTTTCTAAGCTCCATATTTTGTTCCTTAGACTCTGTTTATTCTTGACCAAACAGTCCTGTTCTAATCATTTAGATTAAGCCCTCTCTAATTGCCCTTTATTTTCAGGACTACCCTGGTGCTTCTTGGCCTTTTCAATTTCCATATATACTTTAGAATCAGATTCTCAAATTCTCTTCAAAATCTATGAAAGTTTCATTGTGTTTACCCTGAATGTGAAGACTAATTTGGAAAATATTTAGAATTTATTTTCCATAAAGGAGGGTGATTTCTCAATTTATTTATGGTCTCTATTTTTTCTTAGTACTGTTTTATAATTTTATGAGTAGAAACCTTGCATTTTTGTTAGATTTATTAATTGCCACTTATTATTTCTCAATGTTATTAAAATTGGTATGCTTACTGTTATTTTAATTATCTAGTTACTAGGGGCCTGGTGCACAAAAATTTGTGCACTCAGCGAGGGGAGGAGGGGGTCCCTCATCCTGGCCTGTGCCCTCTCACAGTCTGGGACCCCTCGAGGGGATGTCCACCTACTGGCATGCATGGCCAGCCTGGGTGAGGGGCTGAGGGCTGTTTTCAGGCTGGCCACAGCCCCCTCAGGGTTCGTGCACTGGGGGGTGAGATGGCTGGTGAGTGCAGGTGTGGACATTTCCAGCTGGGTGGCCCACCATCGCAAATACCTGGTGGGCCCCCACCGCTGAAAGTTGGATTGCCTGAACTGCATTCTGACCATTCTCAGTAGCTTTCAGTAACCTGAGCATAAAGAAATGAAATGATAGCATTATCCAGTAATCAATGGTATGGTTTTGCTAGGTGGGTGTTTTGGAATAATGGTACTACAAAGGGAAAAAAAGATTGTGCTAAAAGAAAATTAGATAAGACTATCATAGTACACAACTTAGAAAATAAAATTTAGAAATTGGAAAGGAAACAGAAATATTAAGAGATAACCTATGGACATAGACATAGAGGGGGAAAGGCCTGGGGGGGTTGGATATGAGGTGGAAGGGGTCAATGGAAAAAACACATACAACAAAGAGAACATCTGTGGCCAACCTGCAAAGTAGGCTCCGCCATGGGCCACAGAAGCTCCCGCACACCCAGAGCAGGCCACAAGGTTGGATCCAGGAGGGCAAACAGCTGCCCATGAGCCTCCAAGGTCCCATGGGCCCGCGATAGCTCCATTCCCAAGCCCGGCTGCAGGGCCGGAGGTCTGGCTTCCGCCCCGCCATGCAGCCAGCCGCCACTGCCTGGAACCCACCGCAGGCAAATGCACAGGCGGAGGCCAGGCCTCCGCCTGTGGGTTCACCGGCGCCATTGCTCCATTGGACCCAGTGTTTGGGTGGGCTTCCGCCATCTTGGCTGGGCTAATTTGCATACCATTGCTCTGATTGGCTGTTGGGTGTCCCGAAGAAATGGTCAATTTTACTATTTCGCTTTTATAGAGTAGATGTATTGTTCAGTATGTAGAAATAGTTACATTTTGTATATTGCAAAAAACATTTAGTACATTGCAAAAAACATTTCTTAATTCAAATATATGCACTACAGACTTTATTTGATTTTTTAGCTTATACATTAACATTGCTTAACATCAATAATTATCAGAAAAATTCAAATCAAAACCTTAGTGAGATATATAACCTCCAGTTATGGAGGCTACTCAAAAGGTAAATGGGCCCTAACCAGTTTGGCTCAGTGGATAGAGCATCGGCTTGTGGACTCAAGGGTCCCAGGTTCGATTCCGGTCAAGGGCATGTACCCTGGTTGCGGGCACATACCCAGTGGGGAGTGCGCAGGAGGCAGCTGATCGATGTTTCTAACTTTCTATCCTTCTCCCCTCCTCTCTGGAAAAAATCAATAAAATATATTTTTTGAAAAAGTTAAATGGAATGACTATATGATCCAGCAATCCCACTACACAACATATATACAAAAGAAATAAATCAGGACATCAAAGAGATATCTACATTCCTATGTTAATTGCGGCATTTTCACAACAGCCAACACATGGAACAATGGGTAAAGAAGACATCACACATGCAATGGAGTATTTCTCAGCCACAAGAAAGAAGGAAATATTGCTATTTGCTACAATGTGGATAGACTTGAGAGTATTGTGCTGAGTGAAATAAGTCAGAGAATGACAAATGTTGTATGATATCACTTATATATGGAATAAAAAAGTCAGACTCATAGAAACAGAGCATAAAATTATGGTTACCAGAGGCTGGGGAAACTGAGATGTTGGTCTAAGAATACAAACTTTCAGTTATAAGATGAATGTATTCGGGGAAGCTAATGTATAACATGATGATTATACTTAACCATACTATATTATATACCTGAAAGTTTCTAAAAAAGTAGATTTTAAATGTTCTCACCATGAAATGAAAGGTAATAATGTGGTATGATGAAGGTGTTAATTAAGTGTATGGGGGGGTAATCATTTTGCAAAATATAAGTGTATCAAATCAACACATTGCATATCTTAAACTTACACAATGTTACTATATATCAATTATATTTGAATGAAGCTGGAGGGGGAATAAAATCTTTAAATGTGTACATTTGACTATAAAATTTCCCTTGATCATTGATTAGCTGCATCTGTAAACTCTGGTATCTAATATATATATATATATATATATATATATATATATATATATATATATATATATATTATCAGTTTCAAATGTTTTATGATATTCATCTTGAGTTATTGATTTTTTTGGATTCTTCAAAGTATATATTTTAAATTTTAAACATATAATTATCGCTTTGATGTTGACTTCCAGCTTAATTTTATTATGACAGAGAACATATTGTGTATGATTTCAGCCCTTTAGATTTTGTTGAAATTTGTTTTATGGATAATTTAATGTACTGGGACTTTACCAGGAATTCTACCCATGGTGAGCTTCGCGTGCCAACTGCGAATGTTATGATCATGAAGCCTCCCATGAATGTCAAAAGCGCTTCTCAAACTCTCTGCTACTTCTTCTGAAATTGGCAAACATATTCTCAGTGGAAAATGGTGGTCCAAATAACGGATAATTTTCTTCATTTGGCTCTTGGTCTAGTGATACTTACCACTTTGTTATTTAAATATATTATAAAATTTATCACCTATATAAATATATGTATTTTCAATTTGCAGTTGGGAATCTGATGATTCAAAGAGTCAAATGTAATTACACACTATAATTTGATGGCTCAGGAGTCAGTGCCCTTAATCCCCCCCAACTTTTCAAGGATTGACTGTATATTTAAATAAAAAGATAGCAAAGAATCATTGGCCCATATTGCCTAGCCTAATGGTAATGGCTCCTTAATAATGCTTGACACTTTTTTATTTTAATATGGTCACCCAAAGATATTTTTCCATTGATTTTCAGAGAGTGGGAAGCGGGTTAGAGAGTGAAAGAGAGAGGAGAGAGAAACACCTCTGTGAGAGAGACACATCAATTGATTGCCTCCTGCACATGCCCCAATTGGAGCCAGAGTTTGAACCTACAGCCCAGGTACATGCCCTTCACCGGAACTGAACTCTAGACCATTCAGTGCACAGGCCAATGTTCTAACCACTGAGCTATCAGTCAGGGCACTCTTGACACTATTATCTACACAGTTCTCATCTCTTTAATCACATGTGACACTTTCTTGAGAAAATAGGCAAGACCTTTTATATCATCCATTTCCATGTCTTCTGTGCTCACTTTTTATATCATAGAGTATTTATATCACTGAGTATTTAGTTGTTATTGTTTTGGTTTTTATCAATTATATTTTTATACCCAAGCTCTGTTATTAATTTTTATTCCATTTTTTTAAGATACAATATTATCTCTAATCCCTGCTGGAATATTATATGAAGCATTCATTAATTTATTCCTTATATAATATAGCCTATTTCATTTGTGGAAGTATGTTATTATTTTTTCATTAAAGTGAGCCTGAGTTTTTGTCCCTATCTTTGTAGTCAAGGTATCCTGTACATCTAGCTACTACATCTTTGGATCAGGCTGTCTTCTTGAGAAAAAAATGGTCTAAAGGTTTTGCTTTGCCCTGTGCTCTGCAGTGTATTCAAGGAGAGTCAGAAAAAGACAAGAACAGACTAAACTCAGCAAAAGTTGTTTGGGTGCCCTTTAATTTCCCACAAAGCATCAAAGAATCTAGACTGTACACTGCCTCCCACAGATACTCAGACACTTAAGACTCACACAGTACAGCAGTGAGAGGGGTCTGTGGCCAACATGTCTGGCTGCTCTTGCTCTGCCACCTCAACCACACTGCTTGCTGCTCGGGCTTCTCTTTTGCTCAAGCTCCACCACTCAGGGAAAAGCTCCCTAGACATCTCCTCCAGAGACCCTCCTCTGCTAGCCCAGGGTGTGGCTCTCCTTTCATCCTAGCAAGTGCTTTTCTCCTTTCCAGGATTCAAAATGGTTTTCACTCCTCCAGGGTGACTACAGCCATTTCCTTTTCATTCTATGAATGTTTTTTTTTTACTAGGTCTATAAATGCAGCCCCTACCTTACGTCTGAGAAAAACATGCTGCAGGGTAAATATAGTATGTTATCTTGAAATGGATGTGCTCTCCAGACAAGAACAATTTCGAGAGGTGAGAGTTTTAAGGGTGTTTGAGGGGAGGAGGAGATGAGAGAGGGGCAGAGTGCTTAGGAAGCATAACCCAAGGGAGTGACTATGATGGGAGATACTGATAAGCAAAGATCGATATGTGAAATAAAGCATCAGGGAAGTGGAGAGAAAATGCTGAGGGGAAAAGGAGAGTGGAGAAAGTAGGAGACTGAGACCAGAGCTGGGACAGGAGTCCCTGTCTTATCCCTAAATGTGAGAAATATGTTAATATGGCAACATGGCAAAGTGCTGGAGATTTTTTAATAACAGTGTTTTCATTTTACATGTGGATGATGTCCCACCCAAAGGATACTGATATTGATCAAATTGGGTTATACATTAGCAGAAGAATTGGTCAGGCAAAAGGAGACAGATACCAAAACCTGGGCTGCCTAATTGTCAGCCTTTATTGACCCATATGTTCTCTGCTTGCCATTAGGCTCCATGATGCATTAAAGTTTTATTGCCCCAGTTAACAATTAAGTAGTGAGTAGTGAATTTTCACTGCATACAAGGCAATGTGTTAGGCATATTCAAGGATAAACAGAGAAAAATTGTAGTCCCTGTATTTGAGAAGCATGGGGAAAAAAAGGAGGGAGGAGGAGAAGGAGAAGGAAAGGTAGGAACAGTTATCCCAATTAAGATACAGAATAAAAGTGATAATTCTGATTTAAAAAAAAATAGAAAGAGCTTACACTACTGTGGTTTAGAAGACAGGGAGATGATAACTAAGAAATCAGTTCTAGAACACTAAAAGGAGAAATAAGAGCATATACAGAGAAAGCATAGGATATGTTTGAGGCACCACAGTTTGTTTATTCAATCACAAAACTTTTTTTTTTTTTTGCAGAGTTCAAGGATGATTTATCTTCCTCAAGGACATTTTACTATACATATTATGCCTTTCCCTCCTCCTCTCTGCCTCCCCTGAAACTCTCTTTTATACACCTGGGATTGAATGTGGTTCATCAGTATAGTCCCCCTTGAAATATCCCAGTCATTTCCAGCCTTGTCAGAGATTTTGCCTCTGTCACTTCACCGTCTACTTCTGTGCTTTCAGCTTTTCTTTTCAAAACTTGACTTTACAGTTGGGGAAGAACCTTTTCCTTTTTTCTAGCATCAAATGAATTGCCATCATGGAAAAGGAGGCTATGCCATGGCTCCTGTCACTGTGTAGCCAAGACCTAGGAAAAGGCTGCTGCCTCCACTCACATCAGGGTGGAAAGAACGACTGACTTCTCTCCTTGGAATCTGGTTACTGGAAAGTCTCAGGGAAAATTCTTCAAATGGAGTGAAGAACAAAATAACAGTGAGCTATCGCCCTGGCTGGTGTGGTTCAGTTGGTGGAGCGCAGTCACCCTGGTTGTGGGTTGGGGTGGGTGTAGGAGGAAATGGATCAATGTTTCTCACATTCATGTTTCTCTCTCTCTTCTTCTCACTTCCTCTCCCTCTAAAAATGAAAAATATAGTGAGCTATATGGTGAAATATTTTTTATTCTTTAGTATACTTTATTTTTTGTCACTTTTTTTCTTTCTTTATTGATTAAGGTATTAATATATGTCCTTATCCCCTCCATTGCCTCCCCCTTCTCCTCTGCTCATGCCCTCCAACCCCTGTTGTCTGTGTCCATTGGTTATGGCTATATGCATGCATACAAGTCATTTGGCTGATCTCTCCACTTACTACCATCTGCCCTTACATTTCCCCTGAGGTTTGAACATCTGATCGATGCTTCTCTGTCTCTGGATCTTTTTTTGTTAATCAGTTTATGTTGTTCATTATATTCCATAAATAAGTGCGATCACATGATATTTATCTTTCTCTGACTGGCTTATTTCGCTTAGCATAATGCTCTCCAGGACCATCCATGCTGTTGCCAATGGTAGGCATTCCTTCCTTTTTACCACAGCATAGTATTCCATTGTGTAGATGAACCACAGGTTTTTAATCCACTCATCTGCTGATGGGCACTTAGGCTGTTTCTGAATCTCAGCTATGGTGAATTGTGCTGCTATGAACATAGGGGTGCATATATCCTTTCTGATTGGTGTTTCTGGTTTCTTGGGATATATTCCTAGAAGTGGGATTACTGGGCCAAAAGGGAGTTCCATCTTTTAATTTTTTGAGGGAACTCCATATTATTCTCCATAGTGGCTACACCAATCTGCATTCCCACCAGCAGTGCATGAGGGTTCCTTTTTCTCCACATCCTTGCCAGCACTTGTCATTTGTTGATTTGTTGATGATAGCCATTCTGACAGGTGTGAGATGGTACATCACTGTCATTTTGATTTGCATCTCTTGGATGATTAGTGACTTTGAGCATGTTTTCATATGTCTCTTGGCCTTCCTTCTGTCTTCTTTCGAAAAGTATCTATTTAGTTCTGTTGCCCATTTTGTGATTGGGTTGTTTATCTCCCTTTTGTTAATTGTATGAATTCCCTGTAAATGTTGGAGATTAAACCCTTATTGGAGATAACATTGGCAAACATGTTCTCCCATGCAATGGTCTTTCTTGTTATTTTGTAGATAATTTCTTTTGCTGTTAGAAGCTTTTTATTTTAATGTAATCCCATTTGTTTGTTTTCTCGTTAATTTTCATTCCCCTAGGAGCTGCATAGGTGAAAATACTGCTTCAGTATATGCCTGCGATTTTGCTGTCTGTGGCTTCCTCTAATATTTTTATGGTTTCCCATCTTATGTTTAAATCCTTTATCCATTTTGAGTTTATTTTTGTGTATTGTGTAAGTTGGTGGTCTATTTTCATTTTTTTTGTGTGTATCTGTCCAATTTTCCCAACACAATTTATTGAAGAGACTGTCTTGACTCCATTGTATGAATCTTGCCATTTATGTCAAATATTAATTGGGCATAGTGGTTTGGGTCAATTTACAGGTTCTCTATTCTATTCCATTGATCTATATGTCTGTTCTTGTGCCAGTATCAGGACATTTTGAGAGGTTTTGTAATACAGCTTGATGTCTGGTATTGACATCCCTCCTACTTTGTTCTTCTTTCTCAGTATTGCTGCAGCTATTCAGAGTCTTTTTTTTATTCCAGATGAATTTTTGGAGAGTTTGTTCTAGTTCTGTGAAATATGCCATTGGTATTTTATAGGAATTGCAATGAATCTGTAGAGTGCTTTGGGTAGTATGGACATTTTAATGACTTTGATTCTACCAATCCATGAACACGGTATGTTCTTCCATCTGTTTATGTCTTCCTCTATCTCTTTTGTCAGTGTCCTGTAGTTTTCTGAATACAGGTCTTTTATATCCTTATTTAGGTTTATTCTTAAGTATCTTATTTTTTTTTGGTGCAATGGTAAATGGGATTGTTTGTTTTTTTAATCTCTCTTTCTGCAATTCACTATTGGTGTATAACAATACCATAGATTTCTTGGCATTAATTTTGTATCCTGCTTCATTGCCAAATTCATTTATTAAGTGTAATAATTTTTTGATGAGTCTTTAGCATTTTCTATGTACAGTATCATGTCATTTGTGAATAATGACAGTTTTGTGTCTTCTTTTCCAATTTGGATACCTTTTATTTCATCTTCTTGTCTAATTGCTATGGCTCACACTTCCAGTACTATATTAAACATGAGTGGTGAAAGTGGGCATCCCGGTCTTGTTCCTGTTATTAAGTGAAATAGTTTTAGTTTTTGCCCATTGAGTATGTTATTGGCTGTAGGTTTGTCGTATAAGGCTTTTATTATGTTGAAGTATGGTCCCTCTATTCCCACTTTGCTGAGGGTTTTTATCAAGAAAGGGTGTTGGATTTTGTCAAATGCGGTTTCTGCATCAATTGATATGACTACATGATTTTTATCTCTCAATTTATTTATGTGATGTATCATGTTTATTGATTTGCAGATATAGTACCAGCCTTGCATCCCTGAGACAAATCCTAGTTGGTCATGGTATATGATCTTTCTGATGTGATGCTGAATCCGATTTGCTAGAATTTTCTTGAGGATTTGGCATCTATACTCATGAGGGATATTGGCCTGTAATTCTCTTTCTTTGCATTGTCTTTATCTGTCAACCACAAAACTCTTGAAATAGCACAGTTCTCTAGATTCCAATGCAGTTCAAGTGTTGTAATGTACCCCAGGAATCACACAAGGATGCTTCAAGAAGTTGAATTAAGGAGTCACATTTATTGCAAATCTGGGACTATGAGGGGGCAATGCATGCCAAATTTCGTAGTGCCTTACCCAGCCTTAACATCAGAATTATATAGGCAAAAATACAAAGGTAGTGAATACATCTTTGGGTTTGGAATGAGGAACCTGGTTTGCAAAAAGCAGTTTACAGAGGCAAAATTGAGCACATTAGTTAAATTATAGTTTTGGGTCTCTGAATCAACAAAAACATGTTGCCTGGAGCCATGTGTCTTGGGACCACTGAGTTGATGGGAACACATTATCTGGAACCATCTAGGCAATTTGCAGGCATCCTCAAACTATGGCCCGTGGACTACATGCCGGGTGTTTTTGCCGCCGCTGCCTGTCCTGCTTAAAATAAGATATGTGCAGTGTGCTAGGAATTTGTTCATAGTTTTTTTAAAACTATAGTCCAGCCCTCCAACAGTCTGAGGGACAGTGAACTGGCCCCCTGTTTAAAAAGTTTGAGGACCCCTGATTAGAGTAATTGTGCTGTCCTGGCCCTGGGACCACTGAGTCAACCAGAATGCATTATCTGTAGTCACTGAGGTAATTTAGGATCATTGGGCTCTCCTGGTTCCCAGGTACAGAAGAATGTGCTTTCTAAAACCAGTGAGATCACAATCAATGGGATATTCAAACCACCAACAGTGAAGGATTCAATCAATTGGGATAGCATACATAAGTTCAGAAAATCAAAATAACTTTTCTATTGTTAAACAAAACAAATAAGTATAGAAGCAAATAGCAGGGATAAAGTTAAACTACAATTTCTACCTGAGATGATTGCTACCACACTTCACAAGGACACTTTATGGAGATTTTGTAACCTCAGGTTGAATACTCCTCCAGTTCCCCATTCAGTTTCAAGTCTAAATTTCAGGATCCTTTCAGTGAATCTGTGGAGCAAACATGGACCCCTGTTCCTACACTGCACTCTGCTCCTGCCTACCCAAGGAAAGCATCAACCAGTTTATGTATTAGTTCTACTCAGTAAATGCTTGGTTTTCTTACGCTTATTCCCCTAGGAAACGGAGTTGTCTTTCAATATCTATGATGGGGAAAAAGTTCCAAGTGTGTGGGTTGTTGTAAGAATGACACGATGGGGGGGGGGGGGAAGCCTCTTCAGCAGTAAATTCCAGTGCTGCAGGGCATACAAGAACTAGAGTGGTGAGAACAGACAGAGAGAATACAGTAGCTTTTGCAGGTATGGAGTGGGAGGAATTATTTTTTATTTTTATGTTATAGTTAGAATAAAGTAGGTACATATGTTAAAAAAAACAAAACAAAACAAAAAATGGTACTGCTGAAGCACTAAGCAGATAGATTCAAAAAAGAGAATTCAATGAGACCAACATTACACAAACCCTCATGGCCCCAGTCATGGCTGGAACCCTCATCTTCTCCAGCCCCACTGACCGTGGAGCAATAGGCACTCTGAAAAAAATTCTAAGTACACGCAGGGATCAGGCTCTTCCAGGGGAGCCATCAACTAGCAGGAAACTCATTCACTCCCACACATCAGCCTTCTCACATGCTTCTGCGAAACTGATCCAAGGACATAGTCAGTCTTGGCACCAAAATTAAATTCACCAGAAACCATAATTTATAGTGTAAATCACACAAATCTGAAACGAAACACTTCTCAACTTTTGTTTTTAAAAGCATTTTTAAATTAATCCAATTAATCATATATGCCTTCTAGAATTCCTTTTTAAAAAATGACAACAATGAAATAAAGATTTTTGTTTGTTTAATCTGAATTAGATGGAAAACATAATCGTAGTCACAGAAACTTAAACCTAAAGCAGGAGAAAATGTAGCTATTGTTTACTAAAGTTCAAATTCAACCCTCTCAAAAATAGATGAGAAAATTGAAGTCCAGAAAATTTCAAGATTTTTGTCAGTTTTTTACTTTGCCCATTTCCTAGTTCTGTAAAATCAAGTTTCCTTTTGCACAATAGAGGAGTTTAAGAAGGCAAAAATAAAGTGCCAGATTAGTATTTCAGTTTTTCTGATATTTTCAGGTAGCCTATAAACTTACCATAACTAGCATTATCCTTTAAAGATGTCAAAGGCATTTCAATAAAGCACAACTTTATGAAAAACTTGCCTATCACTTAGCATGCAAGTAAAATGTTATTAAATGTCAAATATTTATGGTAAGAACCATGAGAATCGGCAGCAGAAAGAACCCTACACTAAATAAGCAAGTTCAAACTGCAGCTTCTATTCAGAATTAATGGATATTTTAACCTAAATTAAGAGCTTCATAGATTTTATCCTCCCCACAACTATGTGAAATAGATGCTGTTAATAGCCCCAATTAACAGATGGGGAAACTAAGGTCTTAGATGAGGCAATGTGCGGTTATGGATCTAGTATGTGGTAGAGCTGGAATTTGAAGTTGGAGTCTTAGATCCCAGAGCCCCTATTTCAAACCCCATACCACACATCCTCCAAGTGTTAAACATTTGATGGAAAATGTCGGTGAAGAGCCATCTGATGCTGAGAACACAGGAGTTCTGAAGCTGGATACAAAGATAGAGGAGGGAGAACTAGAGGCTGAAAGACGTTTCCTTAATAAAATCCTCAATCTGTCTCTCTGACCCAGGAACCAGAGTCATGACAAATCTTACCTTGTAAGCAGGATGCATCCTTCGATTAGCCCGGTGCTTACTCTTCCTATTTCCAGTCAGTAACAGGTGATCCATGCAAACCAGCGCAGTTCCTATCAAGAGTAAGCATACCACTGGGTCTATTTTGTTCATCAGTTTTTTCTATTCATTAGATTCCAGAGACATAGAATCGTGGAGTAGACTGAAGAATTTCAAAGGGAAAGCTGGGGGAGAGAGGGGTGGTGGGTGGAGGGGAGAGATTGACCAGGGAATTTATATGCATAGCCCAGGGACACAGACAATAGTGTGGCAGAGGCTTGGGAGGGGCAGGTGCTGGGTGGAGGAGGTCAATGGGAAAAAAGCCAAAGAGGATATCTTTATTTCAACAATAAAGATAAATAAATAAATTAAAAAGTAACTATAATGCCCTCAAACAGAGAGAGACAACCATGTGATAGACAATGTTTTTGTCCTCTCCAAATTCAAATGTCAAAGCCCTAACCCCTAATGTGATGACATGGGGTCCTTTGGGGAGTAATTCGGTTAGGGGAGGTCATAAGGGTGGGACCCCATACTGAGATTAGTACCTTTATCTGAAAAGTAGGAGATTATCAGAACTTCCTCTCCATCACCTGAGGATATAGCAAGTCAGAAGGATAGCTCTCAGCAAGAGCCAAATCTACTGTCACCTTGATCTTGGACTTCTCAGCCTCCAGAACTATGAGAATTAAATGTTCTTTAAGCCACCTAGTTTATGTAATGCTATGTTAGCAGCCAAACTGATTAAGATAGCGGTCTACCAAATGAAGTAATTTTAGTTGAGGATTTATCAGTAAACTGTGAGCAAGTTGCTTAAACTTTTCATCTGTAAATATCAATAATCACAGCTACCACCCCAACTTTTATAAAGATTAAATGAGATATAATTCATGAAAACACCCAACACATTGTGTGCCTGAAACTGTACTCAGAGATCTTGCTTAAATTTAAAAAAAAGAAATGTATTTTTATTTATTTCAAAGAGAAATGGACAAAGAGAAAGAGAGAGAGAGAGAGATCAATGATGAAAGAGAATCATTGATTGGCTGTCTCCTGCATGCCTCCTACTGGGGATCAAGCCTGCAACCCGGGCATGTGCCCTGACCTCCTGGTTCACCGAGCCACACAGGATGTGCTTGTTTAAATTCTTGTTCTCACAGTGTTTTTATTTATTTGTTTGTTTTTCTGTAAAGCTCACATTTTATTTCTTGGATACATGTGGAGGCCACAGGAACTCATAGCCATTGAAGTCTGAGAATAATGTGAGCATGAGTCGGACTGGTGTCTCCCAACACAGCCTTGGACAGTCACTTGGCAGGAGGAGCAAAACGTTTTACACTTAGAGAAGCCAAGAAGAAAACAGACGTGGAGGCAAAGGAGGCATGGTTACATGTGACCATATGAGAGGGAGATGAAAGCCGAGATCACAGGAAATGCAGCAGGCAGTAGTTTGTTAAATATGAGAAGTAACTAATTTTAGCTAGAAACTTTCTTTGGCTGCAATTACATTCTTCTGAAACTAGTTGTTGATTCAAAGTGAAATGTCTGTACTGTTAAAATTGTTCATGATGGGGAAAAAAAACAAAACAAAACACAACTACCCAAGTCTCCTGCCTGTATAAATATGTATGGAGGGATGTAGGCAGTTTGTATGCTCAATAGGATGGCAATGGCTAAAGCTTTTCTCCCAGACATCTCCCATAACCACCCACTGCTAAGTCATTTTGTAATAACATGATGGAGGAAAAAGTATCAGAGCCAAAATACAAACTTGCTCTGCCAGAGATGGAGACCTAGCTTTAGATCAGGGGTGGGGAACCTTGCTTTTTGCCAAGGGCCTTTTGGATATTTATAACAGCATTCACAGGCCATACAGAATTATCAACTTAAAAATTAGCCTGCTATCTTTGGTCAAACGTTTAATTAACTCACCCCTAATGCCTAGGTAGAGCCAGACTGACAGAATGATTTCCGGACATTCCCCATGCCTACTTTAGATAATGGAGTGTAGGAAGGGACTGGCTTACAAAGGTTAGTGTATACATCTCAACAAATGAGAGTTGGTAGAGGACAGAGGGTAAGGCGGGGTCTGTAAGTAGGGGTGTGAGTCTGCTGAACACCTTAACATTTTTCCTTGCTTATTTATATTTTACATTTCTCTCATATAAATAGTTTGAAGAACATTCTCGTGTGGGTTGTTGCAGGCAGATCCTAGTTTTATTTTAGAAACTCTCATGTCTTCTTTCCCATTTATCTCAGGCCATGGCACTGCCTCATCTTTCTGTAAGTTGATTAAAATCTAAGACCTAGTTGTTTCTGGCCCTCCTTATTCTCACTGCTTGTCTTCACTTTGGAAAAGTGAGTCTTTCTCTTTCTTTCTTACTAACTCAGCCATATATTGGGTAGTTTTGGTCATTTTTCATTTCATTTGACATGCTTGTAGTGGGAGGTGTCAGCACTATGTTAGTCTACCATTTTGCCACACCACTTCAGACCCAGTTCCATATTGAAGTCACAACAGCCTCCTCAATTGTACTGAGTAATACTATAGTTAGATGAATTCCCTGAAAGTCTTTGGACTAAGGAGAGAAAATTAAAATCCTGAGGCTAGCCCTAACCGGTTTGGCTTAATGGATAGAGCGTCGGCCAGACTGAAGGGTCCCGAGTTCGATTCCAGTCAAGGGCATGTACCTTGGTTGCAGGCACATCCCCAGTAGGGGGTGTGCAGGAGGCAGCTGATCGATGTTTCTAACTCTCTATCCCTCTCCCTTCCTCTCTGTAAAAAAATCAATAAAATATATTTTAAAAAAGTAAAAAAACAAAAGCCTGAGGCTATTTTTTTATAGGACATTTATATTTTAAGATTCTTTTCTTTTATATATTCCACTTGATACTGGGTAGCAAAGTAGCTATATTATCATCTGTTCTATGTTATGAAAGAAAATATGGAAACTTAAAAGGTAGAGTGACAAGATTCAGAAGAAAAGGCCCAGTTTCCTCATCTGTTAGCCACAGACCTCATCACAGGTCAGCACTGCCAGAAGACTGGCCCAACTGACTGTCTACACCACCAACCCTTGAGGCCATGCTGCGAATCAGGACTGATCTGGGAAGCAAAAAACATCTCAGTCCTGTGGGCTCTTCCTCCAACTTAGGAGAGGTGTCTTTCTCACCTTTACCTTAACCTTGCACTTAAAGCTTAATTGAATGTAACTGAAGTGATTTTTTAAAACATCTTCAGTTATTTGGAAGTTTGTCAAAATGCAGTTGAAGACAATATAAAAATAAAATTAATTTTCATCTTTTTAACCCAGTAAAACCCAGTAGAGTAGTATTACATTTAACCCTTATTAACAAATTTGTACTATATAAAATAAAATTAATATTTATCAATGGTAACATCTCTTAATTTCAAGTCTTTCACTTGAAATACTTGATGTTACCATATTAATATCCATGTCTAATGGACAAGGTCTTCCATGGGAATAAGAGAGAACTCGCTCTGCTCTGGTTCCTAGGCTAAATGTTAAGGAATATAAAGATATGATTAAAACATGGTGTCTTCCTTGTAGACTCTTAAAGTCCATCAATATAAGTTATATTGTAGATACAATATATGTAAACATGCTATCACTTAAGTGTCTAGTTATAAATCTCCTTTAGGGCAGATAAAGATAAAATACCATGAAAGTCCAATGAAAAATAATGTCATGACATCAGGTGAAAATAAGAAGGTTTCCATGAGAGCTTATAATTGAACCATGGTTTGTTTTCCATAAGTGATGAGTAAATTGATGAAGCACTGATATTAAATGGGTTACCCAAGAATACAGACATTAGAGATGGCTAGGACAAAAATCAAAGGTCTTCTGACTCCTAGTACAATGCATCCACTAAGATTCTTGTTTATGTACTAGATTCTAAATATTAAAATTTACTCAGGAAACATATTTCATTTAAGATGATATGGCTTGGGCATTATATTTCTGAGTTCTCAGTACAGGCAGAAGAATCATCTCAAAATGGCTTTGACTACAAAACATGAATATGCTAGCCATATAGAAGACATTGAAACCACATTCTAATTGGGTCAGTTTATAAACCAGTACCCATCGTCACTGCAATGTGAAAATGATGAGGGTCATCATCATCTGCCTCAATGACTGAGGTTCTCTGGGGGTTGGAGCTGCACACCAGCTCTGGGGACCAGATCGCCCATCTCCTCCCAATTCCACATGGGATTATGCCACATTGAAATTACCCATGGTGGGAGTATTTATACCATGGAAATAAGCAAAAGCTACAAATCAGAGATGTCTTTTATTCGTTTCTTTTCTTTTTTCTTTTTTTTAAGAACTACTTGACAAATATATACCAGCATATGACTTGACTTTCTATCCTTTCAGTAAAAGAAAAGACAAAGTCAATTCACCCATTAAACACCAGTAGGATAATAGTTTGACAATCTGTTTTCTCAGTCCTGTGTTACTGTATGTAGACCAAATCACCTGTGTAATCAAAAGCAGCAAACAAACACCATCAGAGGTTTCCTCATACCTAGTCAGGGTGAAAATGTAATTAGTAAAAAATGTGAGGCGAGAGCATTGTTTGACCAGAACTATTCAATCAGAAAGTGCTGATTGAACATATATAAGCACAATCAAAGCCTTTATTTAAATAGGGGTTACAGTCCTAATAAAACACAAAGGGAAGAAGGGGCATAGGCCTCCTCGACAGGTAATGAAAGAAAAAATTAAACTCATCCAATTACATCTGGGGAAAAATCCATTACCTATAACAGAGAGAGGACTGCCCCAGGAAAATTCAGATGCAAAACTAATAATGAAGGCACACGGTCCTTTCAACAGATTCTAAATGAGCTCTAATTTTCTTATATCCACCATTCCCAAACTATATAAATTTCAACTAAGCAGAAAAAAGTGACATGCTAGCACAATTGTTATTCCAAACAGGCCCAGCTGCTTGCTCACCTTAATTAGACCTAATCCCAAAAGAGATCCAATCTTTCCTTATTTTCTTCTATGAGCTCACCTGATTTCCCTCAACTTTTCTTTTCTAATAGATTTTGCTGTAACCTTTCAGCAACTGTCGTTTTAAATACTCTCTCAGGAATCACAATGGCTCTGCTTCCTTTGCCAAACAGAATTTGAGCCCAGGAGACAAAAAGGAGAAAATTGGGGTGCTGATCAGAAAGACAGGGAGTCTGTCAATAAGGGAAAGTTGGACTCAGCCACCTCTCAAGGACTCCTATGTGTTTGTGTATTCATATGTGTATAGATACAGGAATTCTAAAAGAACAGCCTAAGGGGCATTGAAATAATCTTATGCTGCTTGCAACTGAATGGTTTTTCAAACACCTTTAAAGCAAAATTGTAAAAAAAAAAAAATAATCCTTAAAGGTTCAAACTCATCAGGTAGTCTTAGATATTTCAGAAGTAGTTAGCTCATCTAAAAGTGTACTAGTATATTCTATGTGACAACCCTGTTGCTGTGAGCGATGTCCGGTTTTGTTGGCCATTAAACTCCATGAGAATGTATCTCCCCAAATTGCTTTGATCTCTATTATGATCATGCAAAACAGGAATTGTTCAGATAATATCTGTAAGAATGATTTGGCTTCAAGCTATAAAAACAAAGCTTCATTAGATATTATATCTGGAAGAGATGTGGGATACCCTCAACTAAAGGAATTTGTCCAAGGTATCTAGGCTATGAATCAACTCAATAAATGATTATTGAAAAACATGCTGGATCAGAGGATGTGTTTAGTGCTATGAGCTCTACAGGAAGTACAAAATAGGTCCTTTGCTCTAAACAATACATATTTTGAGTGAAAACGTGGGACTAACTTTATACATACAAGGCAAAGTACAAATTATATAATGTGTTGTCCATTGGTCACTATGTGGTAGACAAGTACTGATATCAAGGAATTCAGGGAAAGATGCTGGGGGGCAGCCTAGATGACAGAATGCTTTGCAGGAAAGATAAAGTTTAATCAAAACTTTAAAGGCTAAGTAGTATTTTGGAAACATTTGGGAAGATAAACAGGCAAGGCATCATAAGGTAAATAACCTGATAAAACCTGAAAGCGTACATCAACCTTGTGTGTGCCCGAAGAATAAAATAACTTAACAAAGCTTTTGCCAACCATCCAGTCTTTGCTGATCTCTCAACTAAAAGCTGATAGTATGTATTGCTCATCTGATTTATATTCCTATATTGCCATTCAAATCATGGATCTGTATTCAACATTTCACACATGCATATCATGTCTTCCCAAGTAGCAAACTCTTGAGGGTAAGAGCAGCACATAATATTCTTTACGTTCCCCACAAATGCATTATGCATTCTCCATAACCCCCAATTGCATTAAATAAGAAGACATAGAAATATAAGCTGCATTGATTAAAGGATGAACACAAGAAGATAAAGGAAAGAAGAGAGAGAGAATTCCAAGAATGGATGGGGAGGAAGAAAGGAGTGTAGTTGTTTCGTGAATGACTTAAAATTGGGGTGTACAATCCAGAAAGAAGAACAGCCACTTTCTTCTCCCTGCACAAAAGCCTTCACTTGCCCTTATCAAGCCATTTGGCAAGAACTCATACTATTACCCAATTCGCCATAAGTTCACATAACACCTACTCTGAAAGAGCAATCTGATAAATGAGATACAAACAAGTATCACTAAGAGGAAAAGATAAAATTTAAAAATAAATTAGGCAATGGGAACCACCTCACTCTCCTTCTCCCAACCCAAATCTTCATTGGAGACCCTAGATTTGCTTCCTTCCTCCTGCATTTGAGGAAGGTCTTTATTAAGGAAAACAAAGAAGTTCAGTCCATGCCAAATGCCTCCAGAAGACTATTTTTACAAAAGCAGAGTCACATTTAGACAAACACCTCTATTCTAGACCAATTAACAAAGAAGCTCAAAAACACAGCCATGCATACTTCATGTTTGTGTCTTTTTTCTTTTTCCTTCTCCTGTGTCTCTGTTCAGAGTGCACAGCAATAACACGCCATCGGTGTCACCTCTACAAAAGCGAACTGCAGTTTGGGCAAGTGTAACTATTCCCAGAGTAAGTTGCCAGACAGGCATTCGCTCAAATTAGCTTTAAAAAGAAAGAAAGAAAGAAAGAAAAAACGTTGTCACATCTGTGTATGTGGGATGTATTTGGAGTATATAAAGACAAAAAGCAGAGAAATGTATTCTTTCAAAAATCTGCCACTGCAAATTCCTACCTCCCATTCTCATATTCTTGCTCTTTTAAAAGGGAGAAGAGATGCAGCATGTGCTTATATGGATGGGGGTGGGAAGAGGTGTTAAAAGAAAGGAGAGGGAGAGTCAGGCAGATAGAAGGACAAAGACTGGTATTTTTCTAGGATTCATTAAAAAAAAAAAAACCTGACATCTGAAAATGCAAAATAAAGGACTCCTTCCCTCTCCCAGATCTACCCCTGAAGGGCTCTGGAAGGCAGATGTAGCACTCTCAGAAGGAGTCACCCACCAGGAAGGAAAGGAAGCAGGAGCAACAGTTGGGCCTCTCATACATATGCATGACATTTAAAACTGAGAGCTTCCTGATTTTAAAAAGAGCAAACGAGCATCCTGGACACATACAGCTCCACTATTTTCAGGATTGTTACAAAGACACAGCAACCTACTGATAATTCATTTTTTATCTTATGTGATCAAGAAAAAGACGGTAGTACAAAAGTGGAGGGACAAAAAGACTCCTTTGTCGTGGACTATTGAAGGCACCTCCCCAGCATCCCCATGCCTGCACATCAACAGATATGTAAATAGTTGGTCCTGGGCTAGATGCAATAATGAGAGAATGGTCCCTGCACTTGAAATACAGGTAGCATAGATGGAGAGATCAAATATGCATGGAACAATAGGTGCACATAACAAAACAAGTACGGCACACACAGAATTATCAAACCCAGATGGATGAGATAATAATCATCTTCCAAAGAGTTATCACTTTCTCCATTCCCCCACAGCATCAGTTAAAACCATCAACAAAACCCTCCTATTCTCAGATTTCCTAGGGGTCTCATAGTCAGTCCTGTCTTGTATGAGGACAGGCTAGTCCAAAATTGGAAGGAAGACCCATTCCCTCAATAATCATTGAATGAGTGAGCAGCATTCATGAGCAAGGCTCTGAAACAAATCTTCACTCCCCTGTCCCTAGCCCTGAGTAGTGTGCTACTTCCTCAACAATTATTTACTAATTGAGTAGAAAAGTGAAGAGGACATTATTTACTTTGTTCATCAATTTTTGATAGGGTAATCATCTAAAATGCTCCTTAAAATATGTTAACACTAGAGGCCCAATGCACAAAATTCATGCACCGGCTTCCCTCTGGCACCCATGACCTGGAACACATGGGACCTGGGCTTCACTTTGACCCCACTTCATCCAGAAGGATCTCCAGAATGATATCTGGTCTAATTTGCATATTACCCCTTTATTATTATAGATTCCTTTATTTGGGGGGGAGTCTTAATTATACTTAACATTAGGAAAGAATAAATTCAAGCTCTCCTCTGAGGTTTTCTTAAATACCATACATTGTAAGTAAAGAGTTCCCAGTTTCTAGAATACAGACTTTTCTAAACAGGGGGGATCACATGCATTGGTGATTCCACAGCTACAACTTTATTTATTATTTTGGATGATATGGCTATTACTGATGGAAGAAACTTAGCTCCTTCTCTAAATATCACACTTACAAATTTGGAAATGAAGATTCTGAAATTTTGAGAATGGTTCTTAAAGAGGAAAACAGATACTCAACTATTAACTTCTGTGTCAGACCATTTTATAAACAACTTAAAAAAAAACACATAAACTATAAGAACTTATTGATCTCCAATTTCTCAGACATATGACATTGTTCTTGTCACTTATTTTTTAAGAGCAAATTAAATTGGGAAATCAAGAAACCTCTAAGATGTCTTTGCTGACAGCTAACTTTTTATTTCCTCAAATTCCTCACTTTTTTCTCTTCCAAGTTTATCTGATTTATAAGTGACTTCCTCCCCCAAGATAAATTTATGATGTTCCAGGAAATAAAGGTTGTTATTACAATACTAGAGGCCCATTGCATGAATTCGTGCACCAGTGGGGTCCCTTACCCTGGCCTGCAGGATCAGGCCAAAACTGGCTCTCCGACATTCCCTGAGGGGTCCCAGATTGTGAGAGGGCACAAGGCCAGGCCGAGCGACCCTACCAGTGCACGATCAGGGCTGGGAAGGGACATAGGAGGTTGGCCAACTGGGGGAGAACCATGGGAGGGTGCCAGGGCATGTCCGGCCCATCTCACTCAATCTCGATCAGCCAGACCCCAGCAGCAAGCTAACCTACTGGTCAGAGTGTCTGCCCCCTCAGTGCACATCATAGTGAGCAGTTGAGCAACCTTAGCATATCATTAGCATATTACACTTTGATTGGTTGAATAGACAACCAGACACTTAGCATATTAGGTTTTTATTATATAGGATACCATTAGAAGAATAGAGCAAATGATTACCTTCAAGTATGTTCTGCCTGACCACAGAGAAACACTAGCTCTTTGAAATATCCTGAGAGGTCAAGTGAATCAAAATATTCAAACTCTTTGAAAATGATGAGACAATCAGCAATATAAATGTCTATTTGCAACTAATAAAATTTTTTGTTTTATTTTTTAATTGTCTATTTTTCTTATTTTGTTAGTTTTAAATTTATTTTAAGAATATAGATTTTATGTACTTTTATAAGTCCTTGGACTTCTGAGAAGTCCTTGATTTTAGACATGTGTCTTATTCATGCCTAAATATTGCAATAAATGGCCATCTTAGATACAGTGCTGGCTTTGCATGTATTGCATTCAGAACTTAATGAGAACAGATCATGGAACACATCATCTTACATATATTCATACATCATGCAAAGCTATTTGATCTGAATTTTTTAACTTTTGTTATGTTGCAAATAATATTTCAACCCTAATTCATGAATCACCAATCCCATTAAGTCAGCAAATACTCAGTGTGTATCAAATACACTGTGTGCAGCCTCTTTGCTTTAACTGCAAGGAAGCTTATAGCCAAATCTGACAATCTTCTCCACAAACAGTAGAAGGCCATTGTGTACTTTGTTTTCCCTTTACTACAATTCCATTATTCATTTTTATTTACTTATATTTTTTAGTTTTTGTTAGCTGCCTCAAATCCTTAGTGGAACCAGATTCATATCCATTGTTGGATACATAAAACCAGTGGCTACACAATTCAGATTTTCCTGAGCCAATCATAGTTTAAAATGTTCGGTCATTTTTTTTTCCTACAAGGTATCAAAATATTTATGGCAGGCCACAATTTTATAAATAATCAAGTGACCCAAAACACTAAGCATTATAATTAAAATTTACATTAGTTTCTAAAGCAAAAGTCCCACAAAGATAGGGAATTTTAGGCCAAAGATGTGGGATTTTCTCATGAAAATAAAACCTCTGTGGAGAGTACTGTGTACACCATCGCACGCACCGGCCTATCGAGCTGATTTTGGATCTCAGATCCTTTTATTTGTATTTTGGGATGTTCCTCCCATGGGAAAGGTAGGGTCCAAACATAGCTGCTCTATCCAGAAGACAGCTTCTGAAATACTTATCTATGCAGGACTGTATTTTTATTTCCTCCAATGTATGCAGTCATTAAAAGTCTCTCAGTGTTTACATGCTTGGGAAAATACTAATGTGAACAGATTAACAAATTATGAAAAATAAAACAAAAGTCAGACCACATGTTATGGGGCTTGGGAACCCTAAAAACTACCAATTGCGATTATTTCTTTGTTCATAAAGTCCCAAAGACAGACACATTTTTACACTGCATGTTCTGGGGATAATATACATTTTTCTAGAGGACAGAAGCTATAACAGCAAGAGAGAGAAAGGCAGGGATAGGGACAGAAATAGAGAGACACAAGTGCATTTACCTCCTTCTCTACACCAGGCTGCCAAGGGGAAAATAGGATCATTTTCTTGTTTTCTACTTAAAAGAAACGATGAGAGCAATGTCCAGTGGGCAAAGTAGTCAGCTGACCCCAGAAAACTTGAATAAAGCTCTACATGGCTCTTCTGCTTTAATGTGCTTATGGAATTTTAATCTTTTTGTCCTTGTTTTCGTGGCTAGGAGCTTTGCTTTGTTGTTATGTACCTTGTTGTGTTTGTATTTTTGTTTTTTAGATGTGACATTCCAGACAACTCAGTCTTAAATTCCACAAGACAGGCCAATTTTATAAAGTCTACACAGAGAATTATTTAGTAAAAATGTGAAAAACTTAAAAAATCACCTGATACCAAGAAAATAAAGACTAAAGGTTACTAAATCAATTTTTAACCAAATGTTCTTTTCTTCCTGAAATATATAGTGTTTATTAAGTACACAAGCTGAATATGAAAGGGAAAAAAAAGAATTTGTGCCTGCCTTTGAAGAAGGAGCCTGCAGTTTTTGATTTGTATAAATTCCAAACCTCACTATTAGATGCGACAGAAGCCCAGGCAGCAATATATCCAATGTACCTAAGATGAAACACATTAGAAATCCATAAAACCAGCACAATGTCAATTTTGTTTAAATTATCGCCCTTCAGCATCCAAAGTATCAGCTGTACTTAGTAGCACAAAATAGGGTAAGAGTTTTATTTCCCGGTGACTCAATACAACTTTTATTTTGTGCTCTGTTCTCAACTATCAAGCAAATTGTGTTAGCCATAGGGGGAAATTTCTGAGAATCAAAGAGAAATGGATGTTTCATAATCATCGCTGGAGAATGGGAGGGAGCATTTTAAAATTGAAAAGCTCTTCCTAGTCTGAGACTTCATAAAATCAGGGTTCTAATTTCAGCTTTCTAATAAACTAGGTGCTAGGCTGGCCTGGAGCAAATCTCTCTACTCCTTGGAGGCATCAGAATCTTTATTTAAAAAATAATAATAATAAAAAAGTTGGGGGTAAATTAGTTACTGCACTGGGAACATTCAGTTCTAATCACCTATGATGGAAATCCCTGTTTACCGGGGGGAAAAAGGGAGAAGTTTTTCAAGAAAGGTATTTTTTTTCTGGTCTCCACTCTCTTTATTCAAAAATAATTCATAACAAACCAAATACTTTATATTATATTTTTATATTATTTATGACATTTTGCTGTCACTTTCCCCCCTCACATCGTAAAATATACATGTTTTGGGAACTGCTGTTTAACCTTATTTCATAATTTATAGTTTGGTGTATTAGTAATTGCAGTACATACAGATGCAACTAATTAAGTAAAATAATTAAATAAAAGCAAACCAGCATAAAGTTTCATTGTTATTATTATTATTGGTTTGAAACAGAATAATCCAGCTATGGGTTGACAAATTAAGTTTAAATATTTCCTATTGTTATCACATTCTTTATAGATAATTTCTTCCTTCTAAGAAAAAAAATAGTCCCCCATTTCTTTTGGTTTTCTGCATAGAGAAAGATTCTAATTTCCTGCATTTAGGATCTTCATTGTTTCTGTTGTGATTAAATATTTAATTGAGAAAGAATAATTTATAGTGCCTAATTGCATTTTCCAAGATCAATTATATCAAATTAATACTGGAAACAACCAGAGACCTCCAGGACTAGGACACTGGATTCAAAGGGCCTTTAAAAACACTTGGGTCGGGGAGCGCCATGACAATAGGCAGGTCAGGGATTTAGGATCAAAACAGTTTTTTTTGTCAGTCAGTGGGCAGAGGGCTGCCTGCAGCACATTAGCTAATGAAGTCAGGTAAGTATCTGCATCCATATGTATATAGGGGGGAGGAAAGGGAGGTGGCGCACATACCTTTGCTGAAGTTCATGGCCACAGACTTAGACCAATTTCTCAGCAGCCATCATGAATATTGAAGTCTCAGATCATCAAGAAATCTGGGAAACTGTGTGAGGGACCAAGGGGACTTTATGGAGTCAGTATGAATAGAGACTGACTATAAAACCTGAAATTCAGGCTCTGTTCTTGATATATTCTCCTTGTATAATCTTGGGAACTTAGATTTAGAGTATAGCTTTTTTCATTTTTTTTCAAATCAGGAAATGATAGGTGCTCAGTAAATATTTGATGAGTGAATTGATGAAGTCCAAGTTGTTGATTCTTGCCTCACTTATTAAAAAAGAATGTAACCTCTTCCTCTTTGTTTTTATTCACTGCACTAATGCAGGCATCTCTAGGACTCAGTTATGATCCATGGGAACAGAGCCAGAGGATAAAGTTCAATAAGGGAGATCCTGACGTTCTTCAAAATCAGTCTCCAAAACTTGGTCCATGATACTTGACTGAAACTGAACCCGAACTATAGAAATAATCAGACCTGAGGCAATCCCAAGATGAACCCTACGGCAATAAGAACATCTTGCTATAAATGGGCATTGCTGGTTCAAACCATCTTAGGGGATAAAGGATAGTTATTTTCACTTTCAAATTATATTTGTCCAGGCTGCATAAAAAAGGTTTGCTTATATATTTACACTTATATAAATTTGCACTTGTCTAGATTCTAGTATTAATAAAATTTTGAAAGCATTGCTTGCCACCCCACAAAAAAAGAAAAAGAAAACAAAGTTAATAATAGTATCATTCAAAATTTACTGAAAAATTTATGTATAAAACTTTATTACACATTCCGTCTAGTGGATAATTATAAAAACTATCTGGAGTTAAAAAGACATGGTCTCTTTTCTTAGAAGCCAAATCTCAATGAAATGTGAAATGCAAGGCGTATAACAAAGGTTAATGAAACAGTAAGCAATAGCAATGTCAGGTATTAATTATGTAATATGATAGTATATAATTAATTAATAAGTTAGTAGTTTTGACAAGGACTATATGGATCTTAGGTAAATGAGGTCACTGTGGGCCGACTTGATCAAGGACAGATTTCAAGAAGGAGATAATTTAACCAGGTCTTGAAGGATATGCAGAACTTGAATATGTAGATCTGTTGTAGAAAGTCATCTCTGGTAGAGAGAATGATATAAGCATGAAGATATGAAAGTGTAGATACACTGAGGGGATAGTAAAGAGATGAATTGAGTGCTGATTTAAGAATATGTTATTATTCTGAGGCAAACAGGAGAACTTTGGAAGAGGAAGTAACAATTATTACCACATCTATTTGATTTTCTACTCCCCAGCATTTAGGCTGCACATCAGTAGATTAGACTCTATTGATTGACGATTATCAGCATCCATGACACCTTATATTATACCCACTGAACCACCAATAATGTTTGATCACCCCCATAGCCCGTCAGTTCAGGGAAAGCTAACCACAATCCTATCACTCTTGTCAGTGATGGGTTCAGTTAGCCAAACTTGACTCACTCAGTGACTGGCATTTCTACTCATGATGATCCTGAGAGAAGAGAGTTGACTAGTTACACCAATCAGAGTGAGTGAGGGATATTATACCAAAATTTTAGGGTTCCATTTCTTTTTAAACTTTCAATTTAATACAAATAATTTTGTCTTAGTTCTTGTTAGGTGCCATTTTAAAAAAATAAACACAATGAAAGCAAGTTTTGGCCCCCAAAATACAAGCAAAATGCAGCAGAACTGAATGTATCAAAGACAAGAAACATGGACCCTACTTTATCTTTAATCTTTCAGTCACATACCTTATTTACCACCTTAATTTTTATGCTGATTTGATTTGAGTTTTTTTGTTATTTGCAGACTAAAGCATTCTATCCAAATTTTGTCTATTGTGAACAGTAAACTGAGCTGAAATAAAAAGCTTCTTACCCCTGAGACAACCAAAATAGTAGGCATGTGAACAACTTTGCTAAGAAGCTCTGAAAAACAACAAATGAAATCCATCAGGAAATAAAAATGCACAAATTCTCATTGCACATTGAAGTCTCCTTACCCTATGATAACTAGACCCTAACCAAAGGTTTCCTGGTTGATAAACTGACATAGTTCCAACCCATTTCTTTCCTTTTGTGTAAAAACCTACTATATATATATATTTGGCTTCCTCAGGTAAGAAAGACCCTCTTCTGAATCTACTACAAGTGGGAGAAGTCTATTAAACTACTTAATCAGGTTTATAAATAACACAGATAAGCACAGCTTTGGGCTAAGCTAAGCATTCAACTGGTGACATTTCCCCTGCCCATTCAATGGATAATTGAAGTATATTCATCAGCTCTAAAATCCAAGTGGTCTTCAACAGCAAAGGTCTATTTCCTGTTCAAGTTACATACCAGCAGGTTTCATGCCATCCTGTTTGTTTCTGAGGTTTCTTTCCAAGATCAAGAGAGTCAGTGAAACCTCTCAGTGTCTTTCAGAGCTTCTGCTCAGATGTGGAATGTCATGTCTGTCTACATTTTATAGGCAAAGCTAGATTTATAGTCGTCTCAGCATTAAAAGTGTAGTGAAAATCCTGGAAGCAGTAATACATAATCCTCTTTCTCAACAGCAGCAGGGAGACTTGGAAACAATACAATGGTCATTTATAAGTAGTCATTAATTCTTTTTATTTTTACTGAGAGCCTTTGATGTTTCAGCCAACATGTTAAAATTTGGAGTAAGACTATGTGAAAGACTTGTTTCTCTTTTTTAAGGGGCTCAACATTTACCGTTAAGATTATCCAAATATATGCAGGGGAAAAATAATCTATTTGAATGAGTCACTGAACTTTAGCCATCAGTGTTGTGGGGCTGTCATTGTTAATTTTTGGATTGTTGCTCAAAAGTATACAAATTGTCATTACTGAAAATTTAACTTGGATACCTTGATTACTATTATTAAGATATAAAAGGGATAAAACTATAGAGCAACACAAAACAAAAACCCTCTGGGTTCTCTCCCAGTCAAGTTCCTCTTGATTGTAATTACTGATGAATTAATAGCTCAATACGTTACTGACAAGTATGACAATCCTTACCAAGAGAGAGTTTTTTTCAAAAAATATATATGGTTATTAAAATATGGCTGTTAACCTTAAGTATCCTTGGAAATGCACAATTTTCACCAAAATTAATAATAAACTGAAATATATGTACTATAACTAGTCCTGACCATTGAGTTCCTCTTCCATAGAAAGTATTCTAGTTTGTGTTCTGAAGTTGAGTTAAATTTAACCAGTGGTATCAGTGACATACATAAACATCATCTGATACATATGAAATAGTTTAATAGTATTGGTTGATAACTCAGCCCATCAAGGGTCAGTGCACTCAAATCAATCTACTGGAGTCTCATGCACACAGTAAACAAACAACAACAACCAAAAAGCAAGAGAGCTCTTGGGGTATACTTTTAATCTATTGTATTGACTCTCTGTATGTAGATAGAAAAAAAAATTTTTTTTCTCCAGTGTCAGCCATTAACTGTCCCTGCTTTCCCTGACAAGTCTGCATGCTGAAAATCCACCATCTGCTGCCTGAGCTTTGTCCAATCCCCAAAATATTTAGAACTAGGACTAACTATACTTCATAAATATATGAAGTATGTATGCTTTTCTTCTCCATGAGTGAGAGAAGGGTGATAGTCTATTTCCACTTGTGGGCTCTGGAGAGATTAGGATAAACCTTCCCCCATGGAAACACATTATGTCTTTGCAGGAGCTTTTATCAAGGACTCTAGTATCCACACTAGCAATCTGCTACTGTCAGAGTGGGGCCCTGACATCAGCACAGCATGTCCTGGATCTCAAAATAATCTGTTGATTCTCTTAATTTCTTCTTCTTGGGGTTGGACCTTAACTTTGATGGACTTCCCTTTAACAAGGGCTAATAAGTATTTTTAATATTGGAAACTTCCCAGAAATTCTGGGCCTGTGCTTTCTACTGTTGCCAAACATTTGTACAGTTGGCTTTTGACACCAGACCAGAATGATTATCATTTTGTACCTTCTCCCATCAAAGCCTGAACCCTACTTGATTGTTTAAATTGGAATAGGCCTCTGTCTATATCAATTCTCTTATTCCATTCTTCATTTTTACCCCAGTGGTCAGAATGTCTCTGTCTAGGGTGAGCAGGAGCTGAAATTCTACTTCCTGCTAACAATTATACAAGTGAAATGAACAAAATGAAGGCATCAAAAATATTAATTTATTTTTGAATTATACCTAGAAAAGGGATTGCACAGTGACAAAGGAGGCACACATTTAAGCTCTGATAAATATTACCAATCTTCCAAAGTGTCTAATCAACTGACACTCACACCAGAAATGTAAACAACTACTACTTGCTTCATTGCTAACTCTTGGTATTGTCAGTCTCTGTAGTTTTAACCTTTTGATGAATGTGTTTTTAAAATAGTTTTTCCTCCTGGCTTATTTCACATACTATTTGTATTTTTTAATTGGAGGGGAGGAGAGGTGGTCAAATGCTTCCTCATGCTTTTTGCTTATTTTTAATCAGATCATTTCTTTTTCTTTCTAATTTGAAAACCTATAGACTTAATACAAGTCTCTTATTGGATGTATGTATTATGAGGATCTCCTCCCAATCTGTGGCCTGCAGAATTTAACCTGCAAGGTGATTAAAGCTAAAAAAGCAAAAGAGGAGATCATGTGTCTTTCTGAATAATACAACAGAAACATTTTACTAAGATTAATTTTGGCAATGCAAAATATCATACTTCATATGTTTTATGATCATGAGGCTAGGCATAGAATACTTTAGTTCTTATCCTTCTTCTATTTCACACATTTTCTCAGCTTTCTGGGGAGGAACTCCTGCAAATAAGTGCCTGACAATCAGCACTGAAGTCCTTGGAAGAAAAGAGAAGCCACCAGAAAAGTCTGGGATTCCCCCATGCCCTCTGGATAGCAATGAGTAGAGAAGGACCTCTCAGCAATGAGGAGAGGTGACCTGAGAGTCTCTGAGGCATGGCCAGTGGGTAACTGGGGGGTTTGAAAGGAGACTCAGGGACCCTTTTTAAGCTAAATGGAGTAAGAAGTAGGTTCTTCTAAGTAAAGCAAGAGATCCCTCTGATAAGCTTTTATCTAAGGAAGTCATGGAGAATAATAACTAGAATCTGATAAAGTATTTTTTTTCATGGTCTTCTGGTCTTTTACGTAACTGACTAGTGGCCTGGTGCACTAAATTCATTCATGGGGTGGGGGTGGGGGGTGTCCCTCAGCCCGGCCTGCACCTTCTCCAATCTGGGACCACTCAGAGGATGTTCACAGGGATCAGGCCTAAACTGGCAGTCAGACATCCTCGCACAATCCAGGACTGCTGGCTCCTAACCACTTATCTGCCAGCCTGCCCAATTGTCCCTAACCACTCTGCCCGTCTGCCTGCTTGCCTCCAACTGTCCCCACAGCTGGCCTGCTCATCCCTAACTCCCCTCCCCCCACTGCCAGCCTCATTGCCCCCAACTGCCCTCCCTGGCTAGCCTCATGGCTCCCAACTGCCCTCCCCTGTCAGCCTCATGGCTCCCAACTGCCCTCTTTGGCTGGTCACCTGGAAGGTCTCCCAATCTAATTAGCATTATTACCCTTTTATTGGTATAGATTAGTTAATACTAACACTATTTTTTTAAAAAAATATATTTTATTGATTTTTCACAGAGAAGAAGAGAGTGGGATAGAGAGTTAGAAACATCGATGAGAGAGAAACATTGATCAGCTGCCTCCTGCACACTCACCACGCTCTATCCACTGAGCCAAACCAGTTATGGCAATACTAAGGCTATTTTTAAAATATATATTATATTGTTTCTGCAGCCTATTGCTTTCCATTCATTTAAAGATTAAGGATACAGTAATGGGTTGCACATAGAATAAAATTGGAACTACTTATCTACATGTTTTAAAGGATATTTCATTATTATAATTGTTAAAGATATACCCACTATGCATAATGGTGAAAAATCTAAAACCTGATTATCTGTTCCCCAGGAGCTACAATTTGGAGACCACATATGCATGTTTATCATGCCTATGATGTTTTCTGATATAGAATTCTGATGCTCATCATATTCTCTGGTATTCCTCACATGACATCCTCCAGTTCTTCTTTAAAACAGAACACAGAGCCCTGCTGATGTGGTTCAGTGGTTTAACATCAACCCATGAACCAAGAGGTCACTGATTCAATTCCTTGTCAGGGCACATGCCTGGGTTGTGGGCTCAATTCCCAGTAGGGGCCATGCAGAAGGCAGTCAATCAATGATGTTTCTCTCATTGATGTTTCTATCTCTTTACCCCCCACACTCTAAAAAATCAATTAAAAAAAACATAAAAAGAAAGGATATAAAGAAGAGGAGGATGGATTCAAGACAGGCATAACAAATACCCTTCTGTTTTGTGACAAAGAACAGAAATATGACCAGATAAAGAGGCTTTGTCAGAAGACTACATTAAGAGGCACTGTTCTCTAACTTCTTTTCTCTTGCAGCTTTTAAGATTCTCTCCTTGTCTTTTGCTTTTGGCATTTTAATTATGATATGTCTTGGTGTGGTCCTCCTTCGGTTCCTTTTGCTTGGAGTTCTCTGCCTTACAGCCAAAATTACTTTACCCAGCAAAGCTATCGTTCAGAATTGAGGGTCGGATAAAGAGCTTCACAGACAAGAAAAAGCTAAAAGAGTTCATCACCACCCAACCAGTATTATATGAAATGCTGAAAGGTATCCTTTGAGAATGAGGAAGAAGAAAAAGGAAAGTAAAAATTATGAACAACAAATATATATCAACG
>PVJC01014420.1:0-36559 GCA_004026665.1 Murina feae | reverse complement strand
TTGGGCAGATGACTCTCAAATCCCTCGCGTCATCCTTTACATGTATCTTCCTTGGCAGAGCCAAATGTTCAACTCCTTGTATTTCCCTAAATCCATTTCCGCTCCTGACTTCTTAGTCACCTAGTCAGGGTAGTTCCTTTACTCCCTGAGAACCAATATAGAAGTCAAAAGGATTCCACCCTACTGGTGGTGTTGGTTTGGGGTTTTGGGTGGTGGTGATGTGTGTTTTAATAGAAATAGCGAAACGGGTGTCACAAAATGATACACGTTCTCACATTCTGTAGGTTGGTGGTCCAGGGCTAGGATGGCAGTTCTGTTCCTTTAAGGTTTGGAGACTCAGGCTCCTTCTATCCTGTTGCTTAGCAATCTCTAAAATGTTGACCTACTCTATATTGTCCAAAATGGTGTGTTATCCCCACCACACCTACATTTCATCACACAGGATGAAGTTGATAGCCACACCTATCTGCAAGGGCCACTGGGAGATGGAGTCTGTGTTCTGAGATCAGAAACCTACTTAGCTAAAAATCTGTTGTTCTCTTATTGTGAAAGCAGAAAATGGTCATCAAGAGACAAGCTGCCAGCTCAGCCAGAAATCCCGAGGAACATCAATTATCTTTACTTTGCTCATCTTTATTTCTATAGTGAGATTTCTCCATGGTCATCTATATTGCCAATATTTTCCCTTTTTTTGTTATTTTTTACCTTTTAACCTACAGATTTTTGAAAATGCATACATTTGCTATTTCTCTAACAAATACAACACAAAGCAAGTTTTTAACTTTACTAAGCTTCAGGTTTTCAGCTGTAAAATGGGGGCACAAATAACATCATGGTATTGTAAAGGAAATAGTGTTCATAAGGCACCTAGTAGGTGCCAATGCACAACAGGTCAATGAAGGTTAGGAAACTTTATTTTTATCATGAGTCACTGATCAACCTATAGTGCAAGTAGGTGTGCACAGGCACAGGCAGGGCACAAGGACATTGCCTGGAGGAGGTGACAGAATCCTGACCTTTATACATCACTTACTGTACCCCAATTTTACAAATGTGAAAACTAAGACCCAGAGGGGCTAATTTACCCAAGATCCTATCATTGGAGGCAGAGCAGGGGTCGGAATCAGGTTTTTGGACTTCTGCTCCGGGATAGCTTCTCTTATTACATTTGGTCTCTAAACTGTACTTTACTGCAATCAACTGGCTCAAGGATGCCAGGACTTTCTGCACATACTTGGAATTCTCAGGAAAATCAGCAAATCATGAAAACACCTGGGCTTCTCATGTGGCTTGTTTTAACTGACTATGGTTCTAACATATGATCATGTGTAAACTATGAGAGCTCCACTATCAAAGAGACTTTAGGCCAACATACTCTTTGCCATGGAGCTGGGGTTGCACTCAAGAAAGTAGCTAATGGTATTCTCCGTTTCATTTTTGTCTGTTAGTTTTCTGACACTTAATATGTATTGATGTTTGGGGCAAAGTGAGTAGATTTAATATAATTTTATAATAGTACTAGAGGCTCGGTACACAAAAATTTGTGCACTTGGTGGGGGGGGGGTCCCTCAGCCCGGCCTGTGCCCTCTCGCAGTCTGGGACCCCTCTGAGGATGTCCACCTGCTGGTTTAGGCCCATTCCCTGGGGGATCAGGCCTAAGCTGGCAGGCAGACATCCCTCTGGCAGCCCAGGAGCCCTTGGGGGATGTCCACTTACCAGTGGGGAACAGGCCTAAGCTGCAGTAGGACATCCTTAGCTCTGCTGAGGAGACAGGAAAGGCTCCCACCACCACCACCGCTGTGCTGGCAGCCATCAGCCTGACTGTGGCTGAGCAGAGCTCTCCCTATGGGAGCACACTGGCCACCAGGGGCAGCTCCTGCATTGAGCGTCTGCTCCCTGGTGGTCAGTGTATGTCATAGTGACCAGTCATTCCCAGTCATTGTCCTGTTAGGGTCAATTTGCATATTGCCCTTTTATTATATAGGATAGAAGCTTGGTGCATGGATGGGGGCCAGTTGGTTTGCCCTGAAGGGTGTCCTGGATCAGGGTGGGTGTCCTGCTGATCCAACAGGAGGGTCCCCCAGCGGGAACCCTCAAGCCATGGGGGTGTGGCCAGCCTGGGTGAGGGGCTGAGGGCTGTTTTCAGGCTGGCCACACCCTTCAGGGTGGAGGTCCCCACTGGGGTGCCTGGCCAGCCTGGGTGAGGGGCTGAGGCCATTTTTAGGCTGGCCACAGCCCCTTCAGGGTGGGGATCCCCACTGGGGTGCCTGGCCAGCCTGGGTGAGGGGCTGATGGTTGTTTGCAGGCTGGCCACACCCCCTGGCAACCCAAGCTCCCAGCCTCTCCTTTTTTCCTGGGATTTATTTATCTTCTATAATTGAAACTTTGTAGCCTTGAGCAGAGCCCAGGGCCAGCCAGGGCAGGCAGGAAGCTTAGCTTCCTCCATTGCCAGGGGCAACCCAAACCTCTTGCTTGCTCCAGCTCTGTGGCCTCTGCCATCTTAATTGGGTTAATTTGCATACTCGCTCCTGACTGGCTGATGGGCATGGTTTGTGGGTGTAGCAGAATGGCAGAGTGATGGTTAATTTGCATCTTTCTCTGTTATTAGTATAGACTAGAGGCCTGTTGCAAGAAATTCATTCACGAGGAGGAGAGGGGGCCTCAGCCCGGCCTATACCATCTCCAATCCAGGACTCCTTGGGGGATGTCTGACAGCTGGTTTAGGCCCGATCCAACAGTCAGGCATCCCTCTTGCAATCCAGGACCGCTGGCTCCTAACTGCTCACCTGCCTGCTTGATTGCCCCTAACTGCTCCCCTGCTGGTCTGATTGCCCTTAACTGCTCCTGTCTGCCTGACCACCCCTAAGCTCCCCTGCCTGCCTGATAACCCCTAACCACCTCTGCCTCAGCCCCTGCCACTATAGCTTTGTCTGGAAGGACATCTGGAAGATGTCCGGTCTAATTAGTTTATGACCCTTTTATTAGTATAGATGATGTTCAAATTACCTCATTTTCTATTTAAAATCCATATACGAAAGTGGTTCCCAGATTCTTGAATTTACCAAACCAGTAAAATCAACACCCTCAACAATTAGAAGAAACAATATTATGCTGTCAGCTTCTTTGTAAAATTAAAGAATTTTTTATTGATTTTTAGAGAGAGGGGAGGGAGAGGGTAAGAGAAACATTGATGTCAGAATAAAACATTGATCAGCTACCTCCTGCTTGCCTCCTATTGGGGATCGACCCTGAAACCTGTGCATGTGACCTGACCGGGAATTGAACTGGCAACCTTTTGGGACAACACCCAATCAATTAAGCCACACTGGCCAGGGCGATGCTGTCAACTTTTAATTTTGCCAAATAAAAATAAAAACCATTACAACTATATATAGCATATTAGCATATTGCATTTTAACACCACATGAAGGAGAGACCTTGTGAGCTTCTCTAAGTATCCAGATGGGATGTCAGATTGCCACAAAATCCCTCGAGAGTTCAGGGACAGAAGAGGCATACATTATCTGATCATCTCTATTGTCCTACAGAAAGTAAGAAGATTGGCTTATTACAATGTTAAGACAAGTTATGGGAAAAATGCTTCCAAAATTACAAGGGGAAGTGGGTGGTGGTACAGGATGAAATAAGAGTTGGTAATCCTGAGCTGTTCATTGTTGAAGTGTATGATGGGTACATGGGTACATTGTTACTTTCTACACTCTTGTGTCTACATTCAAATTTTCCTCTAATAAAAAGTTTCAAAAAAATTTTTTAAATACAGCATAACGTTAAGATTTGATGAAGCTGGGTAATGAACATACGGCGATTATTCGGTATCCTGTGAACAGACTTTACCGTTTGCATTTATGATCACTGCTATGAAGTTCTTGTGGGCTAAATCCAACCTGTAGGCCCACAGTTTCTTCTGACAGCTTCTTTTCTGAATATGGGTCACACTTTCTTCTTTGCATTACTTATAGCAGGAGGCTGTGCTCATTAGACAGCCATAGCCCCTGTGGCTTCCATGCACTGCCGATGGATGTGGGTGCAGATTAAAAAATACAGGCCAGGCCCTGAGTGGCTGAGGCTGTCTTCTCATGGGGCTCTCTTGGTTCTCCCCTGGCCGTGGCTGTCTCAGCTCATTACATTTGCACTGGTCAGCACTTGACCCACCTGGAGTTGCAACCTCAGCCTAGCAGAGCCGAGTTTTTTCCCATGTTTCCTTCCAAGTTCGCCACTTATAATTGGCAAAGTCATGGTTTTTGCTCAGCTTCCACCCCACTCCATGGGGTTCATGCCCTCAGGCTACAAAGTTGCTGGTTTTCAGACTGGCTGATGGGGGTCAGGGAGCCCCAGGCAGGAAGCTATAGACTCCACTGGTTCTTACCTGAATCTCTATAGAGCCGAGACAGTTGTTTCAATTTCATGTCTTTCACCATTTTGGTTATATACTTGTTTACTTGCAGAAGGACTGGCTGACCTCTTCACTCTAACATAGCCAGATTTCCATCCCTCCTAACACCTCTTTGTTTATTCTTGAATGACTGAAATATTTGAAACCCACAAATAAAGGATGAAGGCAGAAGTAAAATTATTTCCAGGTAAAGCTAATGTTTCAAGGGAAAAAATTAAGCATGAAAACACTTAAAAAAAATGGAAGTCCATTCCTCAAGTAGCAACTCTATGGAGAACTGCTTTCAACCATCGTACTTTTCAGCACGGCAGCGACAGTTGGCGAGTGTGATCCTGAAGAGGGTTGAATGCATACACCCAGGCTATTCGAGCAGTGAGCCTGCAGGTGGGAGGCCTGCCAAATGCTTTAGGGAGATGACTTTGAAATGATTCCAAAAATGTTCAAAGACTACACATTCCATATATGTTTTCAAAAATAAAAAATTACCTCATTAGTCTAGAATGTGTAACTTTATCACCATCACCCCATTTTTTATTAATGGAGAGGGCCTGGAACTGCCTTTTAGACAGGGATGAATGCGTTAACTCACAGATGACACCGTGGTGCTTTAAATTTACTTAAAGGGACAGAGCTGCTTGGAAACCTAAAGCAAAGCTATGTTACTTTGCCTCCAATTCTTTTCTTTAAAAGAAATCCTGTTTGCCTTAACCATCTGGAATGGGCCTTGCCCTTTGGGAAATGAATTCATTCAAGAATATACATTGACTCACCATTGTTAGAGGAAAACTTCTCACAGTATAAAGTCCTTCCACATTTAAATGCCTTATATTTTACACAGAAGAATTACATTTTTAACAGCCCAAGGAAAGCTAGGAAACCACTTCACCAAACTCTTTCATTAAGTTCACAAATATTTTCAATCACTGAGATTTAATTTTTGAGGGTCAGAAATAGTTCACTCAAGTCAAAGAATGTTAGAGCTGACAAGGGGAGTGACTCTTGTAAAAACAGCCACAGCTGAAAGTGATCACAGTTAAAATATCATCGTAATGTGAATTATTAATTTCTTAACCCCAGAAGAGCTAAAAGTTTGACGCACAGTAGTAGCCAAGGCAGAAAACAAACTAAGGGGTCAAACATTTGCCTTAAGTGATCCATTTATTAACATTCTTGCATTTTTCTTTATCTCCAAAGGAAATATTGCTGTATTTATAAAGGATTATTACTTTACTGGATGTATTAAATTATGACAATAACATGCTGTAAAACCTTCCATCATATCATATCATATCATATATTCACATGACCTAAGCTCCAAGGACAGGAAAACAAGTTCAGGTGAGTAACAGTTTGTGTTCCATTAGAATTGGTTGGGGCAAGGACCGCTGGACACTAACGTTACTAGCTCGCTTCCTCCTAGGGGTGCTCAAATGTTACTTCCTTTAATTACCACACCCTCCTCCCATCTGCCTGCCAGGGCCAATCCAGGGCTCCCCAGCACCTCTCTCCCCTTAGACCGAATTTCTCAAGCCTCAGACCCTCGTCGCATTTCTCATTTTTAGCCCATAAAGCTCCCTGCCAATCTCACAGAAGAAAATTCCCACAGCTACCCAAATCCATTTGCTATCTGCATCTCCCTCTCTTCCATTCCGTCTGTGCCAATAAAGGAGTCTTTCTATCCAAGGTCGATGCCTCCGCTGTGTTCAGGAACTCTTCTCTCCACTCTCTCAATCCCATAAGCATTTGTACATGGTTAGGCCTCCCCACTTAAATCAATTCTCCCTCCACCCCACTCTCCTCTCTCCGCCAGTGTCCTCCTTCCCCTTGACAATGTAATTTCTCAGAAGAGTTGCCTACAAACACTTATCTCCAATTGCTCACCACCTACTCAACTCACTTACGACTGGCTTTTCCTCCCACCATTCCACCAACACTAAGTCAAGTCCAACAACTCCTTGGTCCCAGAATCCAAGCTCATCTCACCAGAGCAGCAAGCACTCCACACTTTTGACCTCTCCCACTTCCTTGAAATAATTCTTGGCTTTGACAACACCCCGAAACCTGACATGCTTCCCCCCTTTTTTGGCAATAGTCTCGAGTTCTGACATCTGTATAGAACTAGACTTGTATAAAGCATTTCCACAAGTGGTACATTTATCATTTAATAAACACTACGGATGAGTGCATCATTTGATGCTTACAGCCCCGTAGGCTTACTACATAGGGTGAGATGAGAAAAATCAATTCCATCAAAGTAATGCTGTTAAAAGTCAAAAGAAGCCACTTCTCAACTTAAAAACCCATGTTCCTTCCAATGCTGCCATCACACGAACAGTTACAAATATTCAAGTCCCACATCTAAGAAAAACGAAGACAGGATTGACTGATCGTCTTGCAGAAACATGAAGGCTGGATGATGCTAATATCACCTCTGAACAGGCGGGCTAAAACCTCTCAGATCCTCTTTTCATACGTTATTTACGTTAAGCCTCTATGAAACTGTTACATACGTAACATTTCCAAGACCCAAACAGTATCGTCACAGCAGACATCCGGCGAGCACTTCAAGACATTAGCTTCAGTAGTTGATCAACGGCTGCTATAAACAACATGTGTAAGTCATTTCTTCCCCTTCTAAAGAAAAAGTCAGCAGCTGTTTGCTAAAAAATCTTTTTTTTTTTATTGTGGATGAAGACATCGCCAACTCACATATATCATTTTTATTTGGAGTATTTTTTTTGCCGTGCAGTGCTCCTGAGAAATTCAGAAATGCATTGACTTTAGTTCTATAAAACACAACCCAATACTATAGTTGGGTTGTAAATTTCCCCTATTTAGTTATTTCCCTAAAGATCAAGACAATTTATCAATTTTAAGTACAGAAATCTTAATAAGTTAAAAAGTAAACACTGGCAAATAACCACAAATGTCAGAACATTAAAAGTGTCTTTACTTTTTCCATAGGAATATATAAAATAAATATCAAGCATAACTGACTTGATATTTACAAAATTAAATTTTTTGATGGAAGATGCTTTAAATACCTTGATATATGAAAAGCTTCATTAGTTTTAAATCAAATTCAAATCTCTAAGTGTGACACATAATAGCTTTCTAAGTATTCTCATCCCACCCCTGTCCCTGAGGACACTTTTATATTTTCCACCTAATGATCAAGTAAGTTATTTTGAGAGTGTTTTTCTCCCTTTTGATTAACCATTGAATGGTTAAAATAAACTGGAGGCTTTATTTGGGGGGATATTTAATATTTTAAGAAATATTAAAGGAATAATGTTTTAAGGAATTAAATTCTTTCCCCTTTTTTTTTCTTTTAAATAAATAATGGCAGGAACTAAAATTCAAACAGCCATATGATACAGAATTGTACTAAATCAAATTGAATGTCTGGCTGGATTTTCTATTATAGTATTAGCAGTTGAAAACCATTAGGAATGTTGTGCAAAACTGTGGCAGCTAAAGCAAAATTCAACCACAAATCCAGTAAGTTTGCAGAGAAGTATAAACAATAAAATTACTGTAGTTACACTATTGCAGTAAATTATTGTTAGAAATGTCTTACTGCTGACATTAGAATTATATGCTTCATCATTGTATGGCTGGTTACTAAGAAGTTTCCTTGAGCAGATGGTTCATCTCTGACACAACTTAGTTTCAGGAAAGTAGATGAGTTATGTCTGGTTTAGATCAACAAACACTTAGTATGCATACCAGGCAGCTATAGTTTCAATGATGATACAACTGAAACATTAGGTACTATAGCTTCAGTTCAAGGTCACATAATTAAACAGCAGCCACGTAAGGTCATGCTGTATGCCCATAACAGCTTTCAAACTCATGTTAAACTATGGGGTGAAGGGAGATAGGCTGTTTTGAATTGGGAAGGAAATACTTAAAATGTCATAAAAGGCATTTAAAATATAATGACATGCTACTTAAATACCCACTACTTAAGTTTCATTTCTTCAAAAGGAAGGATCATGTGTCTTTTTTTTTTAACTTAGAAATTTTTATTTCAGATGCTCCACACTGAAATGAAACTTCAATGGCAAGCAGCAAATAATTTAGGCCGGTTAGTGAAAGTATCTTTGAAAGGATCCCAAGGGTAATAATTTTGTAAGAGAAATAATGGGCAAAACAGGAGGCAGTTTGGCAGTTCTAATATAGAACTGGATGACCACTTCCTTTAAGTACGCTAAATAAAGAATGGCAATATAAATAAGTTAGCTAAGGAGACGGGATGTTGTGAAGCAGCAAGGTCTCAGTTACTGAATTCCTCAGAAAAAACAGTTTCACCCATCAACACAGAAAGACCTCCAATCTTCTAAATACAGTAAGAAGTATACAGTTAATCACAGCAAAATTTACAAATGATCAAATTTAGCCCTGGCCAGAGCCAGAACTATTTACATATCTGGATTAATATCATTTCCACCGTTCCTTGTTATACAGATGTTTCTATTATAAAGGCATACTGAAATTTACAAAATTTGCAAGAAATGTCTTTAAATATACAACTTCAACAACTAATACAACATGAACATCCTGATTAAGTCCCAAGCCAGGATTTTTTTATGATAGGTTTATAACAAATTAAAGAAACGCTCCCTTATTCTTAAGTTCCAAACACCTGGTGCTGGTGTTGCTGAAGTAATTCCACTGCCCTCGGTGACCAGAAGGATGCGAGTGACAATTCCTGGACTGATACCTCTCACATGGAATCTCAGACAGAGGAAGGAGGGGCATGTTTAGTAATATTGCTAATTATAGTTCCGTAAATGCAGCTGTACGCTATGACACTTATATGAAAGCTGTGTGTATAGGTGTGAAAAAACAAGTAGTTTTAAGATGATAACTTTAAAAAGATACCTTAGCTCTTAAAACCAAATCATATGCCCATAGTATGCACTTGACAACAAAAAGAGAAAGGCTGATACACACAGATTTCGAAGGGCATCGTACTGAGGGGAAAAGTCCATCTCAAACAGGTTCCATCCTATAGGATTCCACTTCTACAGCACTCTACAAAAACGGGAGAACAGTGAGTGGTTGCCGGAGGTTAAGGGAGGGGCTATGACTGTAAAAGGGTAACACGAGGAGTTCTTAACGTATCTGTCTGTAGTGGTGGTCACATGGATTTACACATGTGATAAAGTTGCATAGAACAAAATACACACACATTCCACCTCAGGACACCTATGTCCTCCCAGGGGCAACCTTGTTCTTGTCCTGTCTACACAAAGGCCTCTACAGAGATGATTAATACACCTTCAGATCAATTTTCTGCACTATGCAGATAACCTACAGTTAATTATTTCTTCTGCCTTTTCTTTGTCCTTCTTTTTTGGGTAAATCTCATGATTATCTTTAAAAGACAACCACATGTCTCGACTAGCCTAAATTAACTTGAAAATCAGAGAAGGAAATTAAAAGCTGATATATAGCTACTTTTATTTTACTTACTTGTGTAAGTTAAGATTAAAAAATCAAATGTTTCTAGACTCGATTAGGTTAAATCAGAGAAGGAAAAATATATAGCAAACATTTCCTCCTGTGACACCTGTGATTTCTAAAAACAGTAAGAATATTTTTATTAAATTCAGAGAAAGTACAACTGCAAACAAATACATGACTTTTTCCAAAAGGCCACTTCGTGATAAAGTACGTACAGTCAGTGTTTCTCTAAAGTGCTGTGCATGTCGTCTCTGGCTTGAGTCATCTATTGATTCAAAAGGTCCTTCAACACAACCCCGGCGCTGTTGTCAGGCGACACTGGCAAAGGCGTAAATGTGGGCAACACGTCTGAAATGGGCTTCAAAAGGAGGTGCCCAGGCCCACCAGGCCCAAGGCCAGCCGGGTTCATGAGCGGCACAGCCGCAGAGCGGGGAGCCAAGAACGGACTCACATCTGTTCTCCTCCCAGACCGGGGTTCTGTCGTATCTAAACGATAAAATGTGAATTGCTTAGTCTCCTATATGTTATTTAATCAGCATTATACAAGTGTTTTAGATTCCAAGATTTGGCCCCTAAATAAATTTAATTCATATGCTGCTGGGTTCTGGGTCCAATGCACAGGGTCTATGAAATAGAGAAGGACGGAGAAAGAAATGGAGAAAGGAAATGGGGATAGAAGGATATTTGAATGTGTAACTAATACTTCATTAAACACATTAATGTTGTCATTTTATATTTAAATACAAGTTATATAACTGATAAACTTAATTTACTATTGAAGGGGAACAAAATTCTGCCTCTTAGGACATTGATTTTTAAGGGGCAATTAAAACTCAGAAAGGAACTTTGAGCCTCCCCGTCCCCTGCCTGGAGATTCGGAGGGAGAGGCGGGCAGCAGCAGGGACTCTCTGGCAGCTGGCCTCAGCAGCCCAACCTGGACTGCGTGTAGTAAACAGGAAGACGTGGGACAGGGCCTGTCAACTAGATGCCCACCGTGTCCCAATGTATCTGGTCGCTGAGCAAGGATTTCCCTGCCACGAGTGCTCCGCTCTTTCTCAACTACCTGCCCATTCTCACTTCTGAAATCTCAGAACCCTGCCCACCCCCCCTTTCTCTGTTGTCCAAAATTTCATATATATCCAATGCTGCCTTTCTTTGGAATTCTCATGTGAACGTGAGCCCTCTTCCCGTGCACATATATTAAACTTTTTATTTTCTCCTGTTATTTTGTCTGTTAATTTGATTATTAGTTCAGATAGAAGAAATTAGAAGGTGGGAGGGAAGTATTTTTTAGCTCCCACACTACAAGAAATCCAGGATCAAAGACTAAACTTTAATACTGCAAATCCTGGAGCAATCAGAACATTAGGGGCTTTTGGGTCTGATTAGTACAAATTGAGCTGGTGCAGGACTTGTAACTGAGTGGAGGAGAGCAGGAAAAAGGGAGGAAGGGGAAGAGACTGAGGGGAGAAGGGGTAAAAGAGAGGGAGACCCTGCCATAATGAATTCTGGGATCTTCTTTAAGATGTTACAACTTAGTGTAATAAGAAAAAGTATTTTTAGCATAGTCTACATCTGTTAAAATTAAGACTTTTCACTAAATTTAGCAGCCAAAACTTTTATCTAAACAACAAATAAAATTTTACCACCTCCTCTTTCTATAAAAGTTGAGGAAAATATAACTATTTGTCTAAATGACTAAGCAAGTTTTTAAATTTTCAAATTATGAATTATTTAATATCTTATTCAAAATTTAGTATCTGATATGTGATATGATTATAATATACTAGAGGCTCAGTGCATGAAATTTGTGCACAGGGGGATTGGGGGGGGGGGTAAAAGGGGGTGTCCCTCAGCCTGGCCCACACCCTCTCACAATCCGGGACCCTCGGGGGATGTCCGACTGCCTGATCGCCCCTAACCACTATGCATGACTGCCTGATCGCCCTTAACTGTTCACCTGCCTACCTGATCGCCCCTAACTGCCTCTGCCTCGGCCCCCACCGCCGTGGCTTCATCCAGAAGGACATCCGGAATGCCGTCTGGAAGGTCATTTGGCTATCCAGTCTAATTAGCATATTACCCTTTTATTAGTATAGATATGTACCTTTACAATTCCACTAGCAAACATGTTAGTTTGTATTAAAATATAAAGATTTCAGGGTTTGGCTCAGTGGATAGAGTGTCAGCCTGCGGACTGAAAGGTCCCGGGTTCGATTCCGGTCAAGGGCATGTACCTGGGTTGCAGGCACATCCCCAGTGGGGAGTGTGCAGGAGGCAGCTGATCGATGTTTCTCTCTTATCGATGTTTCTAACTCTCTATCCCTCTCTCTTCCTCTCTGTGAAAAATCAATAAAATACATATATTTTTAAAAAGATTTCAGGGGGAAAAAGGGACCTTATAGTAAATAATCTTTTTGTAGTTTAAAGGATATATTTAAATTTCAACTCAAGAAATTTTACTGCATGCTAATATAGGGGATGTGGATATAAGTAAGACCCTTATAAACTAGTGGAATAAAAAATATGTACACAGCCCTGGCCAGTTTGGGTAGGTGGTTAGAGTGTCAGCCGACGAACCAAAGAACTGTAGGTTCAATTCCTGGTCAAGGGCACGTACCTCAGTTGTGGGCTCTATCCCCAGGGCCCTGTAGGAGGCAACCAATTGATGTCTCTCTCTCTCTCCACCTTGCCCCTTTCTTCCTTTCCATTCTCTCTGAAAATCAATGGGAAAAATATCCTCGGGCAAGGATTAAAAAAATATATATGTGTACACATACTGTGGTGCCACCAAACTACTTGTTTTTAGGTACATCTTTCAACATGTAAGAATGCTTCCTAACATTCTTGGATACTTAAGCCAGTTTATTAAACTACTCTTATAAATATTATTAATATACCAAGGTTGGCGTGTTGAGCACAACACATTTTCACAGGGGAAAAAAAATCTTTCTCTAACTGTAAACTACCCTTCTCTGATTAGAGATAAGTACCATGAGTGAGAAAGAAAAACAGGTACCCAAACAAAGGCTTACCATTTAATCACCCCTTCCAAGAAAAATAATTCAAAGTGGCTTATACAAAGAGAAAACAATGACACCAATATACAAAGGAAAAATATTACACATTTTAAACATTAATCTAAACCAATTAAATATCAGGTTACAAGAATATATGAAACCAAAATATAATGTCTTATTGGAATTTTAGAAGTCACTGCACGTTTTCAAAAACATTAAAAATTTATTTAATATCACTGTAAAACATAATAAAAACTTAAACATTTCATTTCTTAAATTGTTGAATAAATAAATATCAGGTTTTACCTTTAAAACTTTCTGGTACATTTATATCTAGTTTTCTCCTTCTTGGTGAGTCTAGTGGTTTCATATCGTGAACAGAAAGCTTTGGTGGTGGAATAGATGGATGAGATTCTGTTTCTAGAAATTTAACAAAAAGTTCTGAAAAAGACTAAAAAAAACAATATTGCATCATATTAGGCAGATATTAAAATTGTATTCACTACAACTCAGAAAATATACCAGGTATTCTAATTAAATATTAAAAACTAATCATGCCATCTGAATCATCTATCTATATACATAAAAGCCTAAGTAACAGGCTGACCAGCCAGCCAGCCAGTAGCTATGATGCACAATGACCATCAGGGTGCAGACGCTCAATGCAGGAGCTGCTGAGCAACAGCAACTTTGCAGAGTGCCCTGGCGCACTCAGGGACCCCTTGGGGGGATGTCAGACTGCTGGTTTTGGCCCGATCCCCACAGGTCAGGCCGAGGGACCCCACCTGCCAGAGGCACCCTGCTCCCTCTGCAGATGCACTTCGAGCCCTGGCACCACCCCAAGTGCAGCCGGCCAGGGAGGGACTGCAGGAGGTTGGCTATGGAGCATGTCCTGCCCGTATCACGCAGTCCCACCCTGCCGGCCACCTTCTAATTAATTTCCTTTCAATGTGCACAAATCTGTGCACTGGACCTCTAGTTTCTTTATAATTTTTATGAATAATTAAAATGCTAGCACCTTAACCCCCTAGCAATGGGCAAGGAGACATCTGATTGGTGGTGTTACTCTTATATCAATCAGGGGCAAGGCAGATGTACAGTCAGTTCATTCTAGCTTGATGCCTGTATCAGTGGCCAGACCTGTTTCATGCCTGAGACACATAAAATTATAATTCCCAGGTCTTGGAGGGGAAGAGATCAGAAAAAAAGGTCTCATAATGAGTAGATTATTAATATTAACTGAGGCTTAGGAGGGGATGCAGTTTTAAAATGTTTGTGGAGACACTGTGATTACTCTAGTAACTTCCAGATAGCAGTACGTAGATAGTTCTAGCACAACTCCATTAAGAGTGAACTTGTCACCTAACAGTTTTTGTGGCAGCTGTGCAAACAGATATATGTCATTCTGCACATAAAACTGGATGCTATGAGAATATTAAGTGGGTCACCATTGACTTAGTGAAAGTTGGGTGGAGGTCTAGTATGGTAATATTGTAATTACTTCAGAGGGCAGTTACTGTGAATCATATATTTTCAGGAACCAGAATGTGTTCAAATTCTGAATCTCTGCCATTTAACTGTCAGTGTAGTTTTAGATGCATTTAACCTGCCTGTTTCTCGCCTGAAAAGTGAATTTTAGTGATGGTGCATATGAGTTGTTGGGAAAAATAAAACATGAGAAGTACTTAAAATAGGGCCTGGCTTTTGTAGCCACTAATATATATGCGCAATTATCTTTTCCTGGGTTCAGGAAAAAAAAAGTGCTAGCACTTCAGTGACAGAGGTATGATATAAAAACTTTAACATCATAATTTTTTATGACAACACTTCACAAACCTCTGGTTAGAATTAGTCACCTGCTAACATTTAGATTTCTTAAACCATTTAAATAACTGTTTACATACACATGAAAACTTGTATCAACAGAAAACAAATATTAAACTCATTCTTCTAAAGTAACACACAATCAACGAATATAGTAAAAGCTCACCAGCAATTTTATTAGCTTAAAATAATATAGTGTGCCCTGACCAGTTTGGCTCAGTGGATAGAGTGTCGGCCTGCGGACTCAAGGGTCCCGGGTTCGATTCTGGTCAAGGGCACGTGCCTTGGTTGCATGTCCCCAGTGGGGAGTGTGCGGAAGGCAGCTGATCAATGTCTTTCTCATCGATGTTTCTAACTCTCTCTTCCTCTCTGTGAAAAATCAATAAAATATATTTAATTTTAAAAAATAAGGTGGTGTAACCTTCCCTTTAAGCTTGAGGCCATCCCATTTAGAACAGGGTTTTATCTTTATTGAGTTGTAGGCAGATTACCTATCCTCACTTTCCTCTTCATTAAAAAAATAAAATAGAGAAATAAACTCCACATTCCAACTCACAGTGCTACTCATTCAATCACCCTACTACATAACAGGCACTATTTTTCATGTTTATTAACTATCTGCCTTCTCCAACCAGACAAAGTTCGTTGTGGGAGGCACTGTATCTGGTTTGCTGCTGCATTGCCAAAGCTTAACATTCTCAATGCTTAGAACAGCTGGGTACACAGCAGGTACTCAATAAGTACTCATTAGCTCCATGACCAGGTAGATACATACACGCATAAATGAAAGCTTCCATCTTAAGAATCTCATAATTTAGTAGTAAGACAAATGATTTTGTGTCTATAGCATTAAGATCAAATACAAATAAAGAAATAATACTTTGAAAAATATAAGTACTATATAAGTAATAAAAAACTAAAATAAAACCTATATGCAGTAAACTTACTAAACCTGGCTTATTATCCTTAAGCTAGTTATACCTCTGGATCTCAGTTTCTACAACTTCAAAATAAAAGGGCTGTATAAAATCACCTAAAAATCAGAAATCTGATTCTTGCCAGTGAATGTGATGCACTATCATTTGACTACTCATATTCAGCAAAAATAAAATTAGCTCTTACACTATGAAACACAGATTGCTGATTTGGTCTCAGAGGTGTGTTGGGAACACTTTTTGATCCTCCTCCAAGCCACCCAGTCATCCATCTGGTAACTCCGCCCTGATCTTCATTCAACAACTGAAAAATTATTTTAAAACAGGAAAGTGTTAACTTTAAAACAGAAAAGTGTTATCAGTACAAGAAAAGAAAAAATAAGAACCATATTTCAAGTCCAATTCTTAGCAAATGTTTCTTAGTGAGAAAGGCTACAAATACAATGAAATGTCCTCCCAAGCATAGACTATCTTGGATAAAAGTTGAGGACTATTAAAATTTCAATAGTCTGGTAAGAGGGGTGGTGTATAAGTTACAAAAGATTTAAACTGTTATTATACAAATTGCACAAGTATGAAATTATTCCATTTTCAAATTATTAAGAAAATTATATCCAGGAAAAGTTATATAATATACAGTAAAAGAAAACTTTATATGATGCCACTACTTTAGTTATAAATGTATTCAGAATGGCTTTTATCATTCAGTTACCTGCTCCATATCCTCCCTTTTGATACCCAGAATGCTTCCCATTAATCGTAACACTTCATGGCGCTGGTTCTTTGGTGTGTGGAAATGTCCAATGAAGAGGTTTCTCATCAGGATTCTATGAAAATGAAGGCAGAAACAGCTCATAGTTACTCTACAAGCTCTCTCAATATTTAGTGTAGCGAAATAATAAATACGTGCTAAACATATTCAACTAAGATGGTGACCATTAGTAATACTCAGTGCCTATCTGCATTGATGTCAACCTTAAGGAGTCACTTCAGATTTTTCCCACCCCACCTTAAATGGTAATGACAGTTCATGTGCTTCATGGCTATGCTTATATTTCCCCATGAACACTTATTAAAAATTTGCTAATAATATAGAAATCTTTAAAATTTTAATGATATACTACATATAAACTTAGATTTCAGATCTAATACATTTGAGCAAAATATGTTCATTTAAGAACAGTAAAAAGAGCAAAAAGCCTTGGCTGGTGTGGCTCAGGGTGTTGTCCCATGCACCAAAAGACTGCACGGGACGATTCTGGGTCTGGGCATCTGCTCAGGTTTCAAGTCCATCTCTAGGAGAGGGTGTGCAGGAGGCAGCCATCAATGTTTCTCTTTCTCTCTTCCTCTCTTTAAAATTCAATTTAAAAAACTTAAAAAAAAATGAATGGTAAGAATAAACTTTTTATTTTCTAAGTATGGTACTGTTTTAACTTTGCCATATAGTTTTAAGAAAAAGAATTTGATCTTGAAAAATCTATTTAAAAGCCAAGAGAAGTCCAGTCAGCATGGCTCAGTGGTTGAGCATCAACCTATAAACCAGGAAGTCATGGTTTGATTCCTCGTCAGAGCACGGGCCTGAGTTAGTCTCAATCCCCAGTGAGGGGCATATAAGAGGCAGCCGATTGATGTTTCTAAATGATATTTCTATCTCTTTTTCTTTTTCTCTCCAATCAATAAAACCATATTCTAAGAAAAATAAATAACAGCCAAAAGAGAAACTATTGTACTATCTCATTAAAAACTACCTATATGTCATCACTGTATAAGAAAAATATTTTTTTAAAACCTAATCACATAAAAACATCTAATGTAGAAATTTTATCATAAAAGTAGTCTTCATAAAATACATAAAAGTAAAAAGGCAGAGCATACTTGTCTACTTTTCCTTCTGTGCTGTTTACTAAGTTCATCAATTTCTTTTGTACATCATCCAGCATTTCTTGTCGGAGCTCATCTGTTTTAAAACATGGAATCAAGATAGTCATTAAGTGAAAAACAATCTGGGTGAATATGTAATGAGATTTAAGACGTCTTTGCTGTGAATTCTGAATATATGTACTTATTCTAATTAGGAATACTGAATTACTTCCATTTCATCTCTTCTTTGGTTTAGTGGACTAGGTTTGCTGGTACAGAATCTACCTGGAAGCCAGCGTATGCATTTATTCACATGGTTTACCCTCAACAAAGTAATCAGTTCATTAGCAGAAAATATAAAAATCAAAGAAAAAGATTTTCCTTCGCTTCAGAGGCTTAATAGCAAAGAAGAGATTTTCCCCACTGCTTCCTTGCAGGAAAGATTTCCAGAGCCCTCATTAATGGGAAGAAATGGAAAGGACAATTTTAGATTTTCCTTTTTCCATTTTCCTGGCTAGACTCTGCTTTTCATGGGCTAAGAAAAGTGTCTAACACAACTAAGACCACAGCTCGGGATAAAGCTGATAGGGCAAATTCTGGGGTTAAAAGAATTGCAAAATACAACTCATATAACTGATTCTAACATACTAATCAATTTATGACTGACTACGAAGGAGTTTGGACTCTTTTATTTTCAAATTCTTATTTTAAAAGAAAGCAGAATCTGTAAAATGTTGGTGGAATAGTTCGAATTTGAGCAGTATTAAAAGCAAAGTCTAGAATTTCAACAGGAAACAATACTCTGTTCATAAATCCAACCATGCCATAGGGCCAAGAATTCCTAGACTAAGGAACTTTCAGCCAAACCCATGGAGTTTACACCTATTACCTCAGAAATGAACAGTTTGAGCTGAAGGAGATGCTTATTAACCTCAAGCTACATTACACATTTCACTCTGAAAGAAATGAAGACTGCTTTGCCACAGATACATGTGACTGCCATTTTTCAAATGAAGAAACATATCCACACACTATACTCTGACCTCTTTCCACAAACCTATTCTTTGAGTTAGTAGCTGGATACAAGTTCCCTTATCAGAGATATGACTTGCAAATATTTTCTCCCACTCTGTGGTTTGTCATGTCATTTCACTTTCTTGATGGTATCACTTGAAGCACAAAAGTTTTTAGTTTTGTTGAACTCCATATTAATTTTTTTTGTTGCTTGTGCTTTCAGTGTCATAGTGAAGAAATTGTTGCCTGACTCAACATCACAAAGATATAGTACTACGTTTTGTTCTAAAACTTTTACAGTTTTAACTCTAAAATGTAGGTCTATGACCTATTTTGAGTTATTTTTGTGCATGGTGTAAGGCAGGGGTCCAACTTTGTTCTTGTGTATGTGGAAATCGTTGTCCTAGTACCATGTGTTGAAAACTATTCTTTGGTACTCCTGTTGAAAATCTATTGACTATAAAAGTATGCCTCAGCCCGGCCAGCGTGACTCAGTGGTTGAGCATCAGCCTGTGGAGCAGGAGGTCACAGTTCGATTCTCAGTCAGGGCACATATGCCCAGACTTCAGGCTCGATCTTCAGTGTGGAATGTGCAGCAGTCAGCCAATCAGTGATTCTCTCTCATCACTGATGTTTGTATCTCTCTCTTCCTCTCCTTTCCTCTCTAAAAGCAATAACATATATATATTTTTTAAAGTATGGTTTATTCTGGACTTTCAATGCCCACTGCAAGACTTCTGTAAATGATTTTTTTGTCTGCCTGAAAAGCTCTTTTTCATTGGCGCTACCTATTAACCCCCTAGCTACCTTTCATGTCTTAGTTCTCAGGTCACTTCCTCAAAGAAGTTTCCTCTGAATTTACAGATTGAGCCAAGTCCATTTGTTTTCTGTTTTCATCTGTTGGGATAATGACTAAACTTCAGACTTACATATAGCACTAAATATATATAGAAAATATCCAGTTTAACTGTTTGCAATGCCTTATGGGTTTTTTAAATTGCAAAAATCTAAACTGCAAAATGTAATTCACATAATAGGCTAACTTTACCAAAATAGAGATGGTTGCCATACCATATTATAAAAGTGAGGTTTGTGTTCAGAAAATTTTCTACAGTTTTCTTTCTTTCCAGTAAGAAATTTAATCTTGGGGGGGGGGGTGGAGAGAGAGAGAACATAAGACTATTATTAAAGTTGGAACCAGCAAACAACATTTTGGATTCTTAATGTGCACATATATACTATGAACACTTGGAGTTCTTTGGCTTTTCTAGCACTACAGTCTGAATATAAATAGAACTCTCAACTATTCAGAGGAAAAACAGAAGTAACTTAACCATTGTGAATTAACCATTCCACTCACGAGCTAAAACCAGACCCAGAGTCAAGATGGGCGCAGTCCTGGCTTTCTCTCCTCCCCAAGGTGAAGAGAGATAGCAGAGAAAAGATCAAACTTATCCTGACCCTACCTTTCCTTTCTCTCCAGGATTCCCTTCTCCTATGTACTTTCTTCTAAAATTAATAATTTTTATACTGATTATGGGTCAAAATGATATTCCTGACATATCGGGTTATATAAAACTAGAGGCCCAGTGCACGAAATTCGTGCACCTTAAAAAGGGATTAATTAGAGGAAATATTTTAATATTGCTATTTGCCCTTTCTCTATAATAGAAGTGTCAGAGATTAAAGAAAATTAGTAAAACGTATATGAAAATCTTCCTCCTGTCAGAGTCTGGGGTGCACCATGGAACCCAGAGTCAAGTCTTCAACCACCCATGTGCACCTCAAAATCGCTGAAGACCCAAACCTGGACGGCCCCCCTTCATTGGGCTAGATCCAGACCTGGCCAGTCCCACCCTGTCAAGCCCTGCCAGGTGGAGGGAGGGGGTGCAGCCTCAGGTCCTCTGGGTGCCAGGGTAGGGGGGTACAGCCTGAGGTCCCCCATCAAGCCCTACTGGGCAGAGGAAGTGGCCTATGATCCCCCAGCCTGGCGCCAGGGCAGGGGACACAGCCTGAGGTTCCCTGGCCTGGTGCTGGGGTGGGGGACATGGCCTGAGGTCCTCCGGCCTGGCACCAGGGAAGAGGGTGCAGCCTGAGTTCCTCTGGCCTGGTGCCAGGGCAGGGGGAGTAGCCTGAAGTCTCCTGTCAAGCCCTGCAGGTGGAAGGCATGACCTGAGGTCCCCTGTCAAGCCCCATGCAGGAGGTGGGTTGGCACGCAGCCTCAGGTCCCTGCTGATTGCTCCTTAAGGCTTGTTATGGGAACTTAGCCTCAGCTGTGAGTGCAAATAGACCTGAGTGACGGTCAATTTGCATATTCCCTCTGTATTCTATAGGATACTAGGGGCCTGGTGCACAAAAATTTGTGCATTCAGGGGGGTCCCTCAGCCCGGCCTGTGCCCTCTCAGAGTCTGGGACCCCTCGGGGGATGTCCACCAGCTGGTGTCCCTGGCCAAGCTGGATGAGGGGCTGATGGCTGTTTGCAGGCTGCCCACATCCTCTTCAGGGTTCGGGTCCCTATGGGGTGCCTAGGCAGCCTGGGTGAGGGGCTGAGGGCCATTTTCAGGCTGCCCACAGTCCCTTTAAGGTTTGGGTCCCTACTGGGGTACCTGGCCAGTCTGGGTGAGGGGCTGAGGGTTGTTTTCAGGATGCCCACAGCTCCCATTGACCCAACGTCCCAGCAAGGCTGGCTCGAATCAGGTTTCTGGGGTTTATTTATCTTCTATAATTGAAACTTGGTTGCTTTGAGCAGAGGCCTAGGCAGGTAACAAAGTCTCCTGTTTGCTTCAGCTCTGTGGCTTCTATAATTGAAACTATGTTGCCTTGAGCAGAAGCCCAGCCAGCCTTGGTAGGCAGTTTCCTCCAAACAGAAGCCTCTTGTTTGCTCTAGCTGGGTTAATTGGCATACAGCCGCTCTGACTGGCTGGTGGGCGTGGCTTGACTGGAGGGCATGGCTTAGGTGTCTCGGAGTGATGGTTAATTTGCATATTACTCTTTTATTAGATTAGATAGTACTAAAATTAATTATCTTTTTAATGTGGTTACTAAGAAATTTAAAATTATATATGTGGCTTCCATTATTTTTTGACAGCACTGCTTTGGAGCATAACCAGGATATAACCACTATACTGTCTCTTATTTAAAAATAAAAGATAAAACTGAATGATAGACATACTCAGAATAATATTCACAAAACAAAGAGCTGATTCTGATAAAAACGATTTTACTAAGATAGATTACAAAAATATAACTTTGCTCTATGAAAAACTGATCAAGAAAATTGTCTTAGAGTTTGTCAAAAATTTTTTCTTAATGAAAATTCATTAATGTTGATATAAAATTGATGAAAATCTGTATTCTGAAAGGTAGGGTCAAAACATCCTTAAAGCCAAAATATCAGGGTAAACATTTCTTTCACTCACTACCAGAATCCAAGCTAGTCCTGAGCTAAAGGAGAACTGATAGCTGCATCTCCTTGTAGGCATCACAAGGCTGTTTCAAATCCAAGCAATAGTTTAAATGTGTTCTGATATTTGAGTCCAGATAAAAACTTCAGAATTTGGGGGAAGAGGTTAGAAGGCTGGTATGAACCAGGAAAGTTTTAGAAAAAGTTTAGAAAAGCGCAGACTTCAGAAGTCCCTACAGACTGTATTTCTCTCCAGGCACCCTGACCTCCTCCCATCAGAGATTCTGAATATTTCCCCACAAAAACTGAATACTAATTCAAACCACAATTTGAAATCAGAACTGTATTTATATGGGCAGGCAAAAACATGGTTATTCAGAAATCGGTTTTTAGCCAAATATAATATTCCTGTGAAATAATCAAACATGCCAAAAAAATACTTTGGAGGTTGAGAAAGAGAGAGAGAGAGGGAGAGAGGAGGCAGTAGGTACACTTTAAGGTTGATCAATAGTCTAGTTTTAGTCTGAGATTTAGTCTAGTTTAGGGGAGAGTTACTCTGAAAAGATGACACCCTAAAACCTGCCACATCAGAGCCCCTTCTCGGTAATGCCTAGAGATGGCACCATGATCTACACCACTTGACTTAAAATCAAAACTGATGACAAAATGCAATTGACTACAACAGATTAGCACATCATAACTCCACATTTTATTTATGATTAGTAACACTGTACTGTAACCCCATCTTCAGAGACCATCATAGCATTAAGTCACAAAGTCATTTGGCTACTTCATAAGTAAGCTCTCTTGGACTAGACTCAAGTCACTGTTTTAACAGTCACCTAAGAAGAGAATGGTGGTTGGAGCAGGACTTGAGCATCAGAAGACCTGACTATGAATTATGATCCTGTCACAAAACTTGGGGACGAATAATGGGTTAGTCACCAGGATCAGAGTTTGTTGCCTATTTTATAAAAATAGAATGTTTATCTCCGAGGATAGAGAGTCTGAGTGATTAAATGGGACTTTTCTGAACAGAAATGTACTATATAAAGCATTAGTATTCATTTATCTGATTTCTTAAGATGATTCTACTCATAGATATTTCAGTAAATAAAGTGGGTCTTGTGTCTTACTTGCACTAGCTACCTAAAAAATTTAAATCTAATACATTAAAGCTGATATAAGGAAATTTAGCCTCTTCATTTAATTAAATATAATCAAAGCAAAAGCTAAAAATTAGGAAAAAAACCAAGATGGCGGCATAGGTAAACACTGGAATTGCGGCCATGCACAACCATTTCAAAACCACAGCGAAAGGAAAAAAACAGACACCACCCAGACCACAGGAAGGCTGGCTGAGTGGAAATTCTATAACTAGAAAGAGACTCGGACTCAGAGGAGGTGCGGAAATAAAGTGCAAAGGTAGGGAGGCACGTGCGGCAAAAGGGCTGGAAGCATTATGTACCAGAGGGAGGCACAAGCTCCTAATGGCTCTGAACTCCAGTTCCAGGCAAGTTTCTGGAGACTCAGAACCATACGGGGAGGAGCTGGACTGTCTGGCACCATCTGGCACTAGGAGAAACTCCAGAGCAGCTTGAGATCCGGTGCCTCTTAGGGCAGGGCTGAGAAGCAGCCATAGCTGGTTGCTCCACCTTATACACTCCCTGAGACCCCACCCCACCCAAGCTGCATGCAGAGGCTTTTGCATATAAAAGGCTGAGCAGCCTAGGCAAAGGCTAAAATAGCAACTCCTTGGAGATTCAAGAGCCAGCGTACCCAGTGGTCAGAGTGGTACCATCCTAAATATAACTCCTCAGATTCTTAAGGGACACACTCAGGGGGCAGACTCAGTGAGCACTAAATCCCCACTGGAGCAAGTCTGGCCCCATAAGGGTGTCTCCAGCACAGAAGTTCTCCCACCGTAGACACAGCTGATTCTCATAGCCAAGTGGCTTGGAGGTCAATTCCTCTCAGGGACCACCTAACACAGAAAGCCACTCTATCAACCCAGGGAAGCAGCCAAAATGAGGAGACAAAGAAACAGATCACAAATGTCAGAAAAGGAGGAAAGCAAAACCACAGTGATAAGGTTTTTCAAAAATTTTCTAGAAACTGCTGATAAACTTAGTGAGACCTTCAATAAATCTAAGCATACACTGACTAAAATAAAGAATATTATACAGAGATCCAACAACAGACTAGAGGAACACAAGAATCAAGTCAAATAATTGAAATACAAAGAAGCAAAAAACACCCAAATGGATAAGCAAAAAGAAAAAAGAAAACAAAAATATGAAGATAATGTAAGGAGCTTCTAGGACAATTTCAAGTGTATCAACATCAGAATTATAGGGGTGCCAGAAGAAGAGAGAGAGCAAGATATTGAAAACATATTTGAAGAAATAATGACAGAAAACTTCCCCTACTGGTAAAAGAAGTGGACTTACAAGTTCAGGAAGTGCAGAGAATCCCAAACAAAAGGAATGCAAAGAGGACCACACCAAGACACATCATAATTAAAATGCCAAGGGCAAAAGACAAGGAGAGAATTTTAAAAGCAGCAAGAGAAAAGCAGTCAGTTACCTACAAGGGAGCACCCATACGACTGTCAGCTGATTTCTCAACAGAAACTTTGCAGGCCAGAAGGGAGTGGCAAGACATATTCAAAGTGATGAATAGCAAGAACCTACAACCAAGATTACTTTACCCAGCAAAGCTATCATTCAGAATTGAGGGTCGGATAAAGAGCTTCATAGCCAAGTGGCTTGGAGGTCAATTCCTCTCAGTGACCACCTAACACAGAAAGCCACTCTATCAACCCAGGGAAGCAGGCAAAAAAAAGCTAAAGGAGTCCATCACCACCCAACCAGTATTATATGAAATGCTGAAAGGTATCCTTTGAGAAGAGGAAGAAGAAAAAGTAAAGATAAAAATTATGAACAACAAATATATATCTATCAACAAGTGAACCTAAAAATCAAGTGAATAAAAAAAATCTGAAGAACAGAATAAACTGGTGAATAGAATAGAATCAGAGGCATAGAAAGGGAGTGGACTGACAATTTTGGGGGGTGCGGGAAGAGACTGGACAATAATCGTACACCTATGGAGGAGGACAGTGTGGGGGGGGGGAGTAAGGGCAGAGGATGGGTGGGAACTGGGAGGAGGGGAGCTATGGGGAGAAAAAGAGGAACTGTAATAATATGAACAATAAAGATTTTTTTAAAAAGCTAGAAATTAGATACTTTTTTATTACAGAATTTCAACTTATACAAGATCATTTTCATTATAGCACCAAATCATATTTTTAAAAGCTTAGCCAGAGTGGCTCATTTGTTTGAAGTGTCAATCCCATGCACTGAAAGATAGACGGTTCGATTCCTTGTCAGGGCACATACTTGGGTTGTGGGTCCAATCCTCAGTAGGGGTGTATACAGAGGGCAACCGATTGATGTTTCTCTCCCCCTACCCCCTATCTCTCATTAAAGCATGACCTACGGTGAGGATTAAAAAGAAAAACAACTAAAGGGCATTTTATAATTTATTTATATTTGAAGACAGATTTGCTTTGTCTTTTAACTCAATTCTTTCAACCATATCAGACAGAATTTTAAGGGGTAGAGTAAGTACATTGCTGAATATTTTCTTGTTCCATAATTATAATTATTACTACATCAGAATCAGTAATTTAACTGAAATAGCAAAGTTGAGGTCTACTGGATTATTTGTACAGTTAAATTAGAGTTATTATATGCATTTGAAAGATATTTCATATAAATTTTTAATGTGACCAGATCAAATTTATTCGCTCTACAATCCTTCAGTATGAAATCTGATATTTTGTTCTGCATTTTCCATATCAAAACATTTTCTAGCCCTGGCCAGTTTAGCTCAGTGGATAGAGCATTGGCCTGCGGACTGAAAGGTCCCAGGTTCAATTCCGGTCAGGGGCATGTACCTTGGTTGCGGGCACATCCCCAGTAGAAGGTGTGCAGGAGGCGGCTGATCGCTGTTTCTCTCTCATCGATGTTTCTAACTCTATCCCTCTCCCTTCCTCTCTGTAAAATATCAATAAAATATATTTTAAAAAAATAAAAACATTTTCTAATGTGAGTCAAATTATATTTAATTTGTAAAGCTTCACACAGCCCAGCTATGTCCCCCCAAAAGTAAGGCAATTGTGTCAAAGAAAAGTCAAGTCATTATAATAATTTTGCCACTTACCGAATATCATTATCACTACAGAAAATATACCAATGACAAAAGGCTTTCTAAGCCGCAGACTGGACCTCACTTCATTCCTGAAAGCTACCTGTTGCAAATCAGTACAGAATAACTCTGATCCAAAAGGTTATGTTTAGCTCACACAGGGTTTTTAGAAAAAAATGAATTAGGTGTCACAATAAAAAAAATGAAGTATTTCACACTAAAGTCTACAATCCCAATGTCTCTTCAAAGAGCTGAAGATCTACCAACACTGGGCCCACATTCCTGCATGGCAACAACTGAGAGGAGCTGAGCATCTCCTGCCCCCCTAGGAAACTCTCCAATTCACCACTGTCTCAGTCCTATTTGCTCTTTCCTATTATAATTTGGGCCTCAGTTTACAATTTGTGTTTGTGATCCACACTTAAGATTATTTCTTCACATAGCAACCCACTTCCACCTCTGTCCACTAGTGCACACACACCACACACACTCCTTTAGTCATTACCAGTTCACCAGATCTTCAGCCAGTTTCCAGATTTATGTCACATAGCTTCACATGCATTCCTCCCTCTGTCTAAAATGTTCTTCCCCCGCCCTAGCCAGTTTGGCTCAGTTGATAGAGCGTTGGCCTGCAGACTGAAGGGTCATGGGTTCAATTCCGGTCAAGGACACACACCTGGGTTATGGGCTCAACCCCAAGGAAGGGGCGTGAAGGAGGCAGCTGATCAATGATTCTCTCTCATCATAGAAATATCAATGATCACTGATGTTTCTATCTCTCTCTCTCTCCCTCTCCCTTCCTCTCTGAAATCAATAAAAATATATTAAAAAAAAAAAAGAATGTTCTTCCCCAACTCCCTGTTGGCTTAGCTATACCTATTCATCATTCAACTGAGGTCAAGTATACCCTTCACTAGTCTTTTCTACCCTTTCATACCACTATTACCAAGTAGAATAGATTGCTCATTCCTTTGTAAACAATTTGTTGCCTATATGTGATTGATTATATGTAGTCTTCCCCTTCTTGCCTGACAGTAAACTTTCTGAAGATAGGACCCTTGTCCTTATCTTTGTATCTTTAGTGCCTATTTTAGTGCTTGGTAGACAACAGAAAACAATGAATTTTTTATTAATAAATGAGTGATTTTTCTCTGAGAGGGGAGACTATCTGGGAAGAACAGAACACTGGACAAAAGGAATAAATGATTTATGTTTTGAATTATTCATCCATATGAAGGAATATACACAAAACATTAATTTAAAACACTCATCTCTACATAATTAACTTTTTCCTTTATAAGAATGAATAAAACACATGTAAAAATATAACCATTAAATTGAAAAGGGCTTAATTATTTATCTAACCGATATAAACTTTTTTCTCAACTGAAATTTTGGCATTGTGTAGTATATACCCAGATGTTTATATCGTCACAAATAACTTTTTTAACCATTTATGGCAATTTAGAAAACTGCATCTGGTATTTCTTATATGTTTCCTCTAAAATCACCACTTCTGCCAAAAACATCTATAAAGAAATCCCTCAAAAGGTCTGGGTAACAAAGCGTCTGGGAATGTATTTGGCCTATGTTCAACAGGACATTATATGTTTTCTTATATAAATCATGTCCTAGAAAACGGAATGTCTTTATTTAAAATAAAAACTCTACCATCCAGCACCCAAAATGTAGTTCCATAAAAAATATTGTAAGCTTCTCTTATATTTGTAGTTTTAACTCATGTTTTTATACTTTGTACTACAGCAGGTTTACTGGGTCTCATTTTTACATTCTTCTAGATTTTCTTTAAAAAAACACTCTAAGAAAATTTTCCATTCTCAGCTCACAGAAGACTTTTTTAAAACGCAGTGACCAAACATTCCCTAAAAAAAAAAAAACTAAACTAAAAACTAAAAAAAAACACAACAAAATCCAGTTATGGAGCCCTTTAAAATATGGGTATAAACTAACAGACAGGCCAAAAGATTTTCCCAATGCTAGAATCTAAACTTGCATTGTTTATGAAAACTTACTTTTCTTTGTGTACCACAAAATTCACCCTTCTGAATAATTAGTTATTAAAACAAAAACTATTTTGTTCTTTCCATTTCAAATTTATTGCATCATCTTCATTTAAACAGTAATTTATTTTAAGAATGATGGTAAAGAACAAGATGTGAAAGAAGGAAAAGAAAAATGTCCAAGCTTGCCATAAACACAGCAAGATAGGACATCTTTCAATGATTCCACTGTAGTCTAGGTTCCCATAGGTGTGTGTTTTCCCATAAATAACAATTCCATGGAAATTATGAACTCTCATCAACTCAGAATAATTAATGAATGACACTGACTTACCTGTTTCATTAAAAAAAAACAAAAACAATAAAAAATAGGATGAACCCTAACTGGTTTGGCTCAGTGGATAGAGCGTCGGCCCGCAGACTCAAGGGTCCCAGGTTCGATTCCAGTCAGGGGCATGTACCTCGGTTGCGGGCACATTCCCAGTGGGGAGTGTGCAGGACGCAGCTGATCAATGTTTCTCTCTCATTGATGTTTCTAGCTCTCTTTCCTTCTCCCTTCCTCTCTGTGAAAAATCAATAAAATATATATATTTTTAAATAGGATGACATGTGAAATAAGTCTTTGGAACTACAGATGGTCCTAGGGTCACATTGAACTCAACATAGGTCGTTTCGTGGTTATGTCATCATCTTCATTTATTAGAGAGAGAAAAAGTCCATCATTTCGACGTATGTACATATGTGCTTTATGTTTTTTATTATTTATTTAGCACAAGTAAAGGTCAGGAACTGTTATCTTTCTTTTAAATTTTTTTTACTGTTTCAGTTCATTACTGCTGTGTATGTGCTCCATGTGAGTGACGTAGGTGCTTATGTAGGTGGGTTCCGACTTACAGCGGAAATCGAGTTACTCACACCATAGGAACAGATCTCTGACGTAACCCGAGGATCTACAGTATGTTGAGAAAGAATATTTTCAGCCCTAGCCAGTTTGGCTCAGTGGATAGAGCGCTGACTCCCAGGTTCAATTCCAGTCAAAAGCATGTACCTTGGTTTCAGGCTTGATCCCTGCCCCGGTTAGGGGCGTGTGTGGGGAGGCAACCAATTGATGTGTCTCTCTTACATCAATGTTTCTCTCTCTATTTCTCTCCTCCCTTCCATACTCTCTAAAATCAATGGAAAAATATCCTTGAGTGAGGAAGGAAGGGAGGGAGGGAGGGAGGGAGGGAGGGAGGGAGGGAAAAAAAAGGAAAGGAAAGAAAAAAGAAGACTTTCAGGTAAAATGTTGAAAGAATAATTTCTAAAAGGAAGGAAAGCACTAATTCTTCTATGAGCCAACATTATCTATTGAAGTACAGCATCACCTCTGTCATCTTAGGGTTTTCTTTCATTGTTACTTTCCCTTAGCGGGTAGGGGATGAGAGAGAAGTCCTCACACCGTCAAGGGGAAAGCCCTGGAAGGGGTTGGGGCTCTGCTCAAGTTCCTTCCCAGGTCCTGCCCCTCAGTGGGATTCTCGAGGAACCAAATATGCATGTCTTAGGAGCACTGTTGTGCACCATTGTTTGAAATTATGAACCGATGGTGCATCTATGCCCTGTGTCACTTCCTTGAAAAAAGGAATACTTACTTTATGTAATTTAAAAAAATAAATTAAAAAAAGAAAAAAGGAATACTATCTAGTCTCTCACACAACATCAAAAACGAAGCCAAGTAGTTGGTTGTCATTAAGTATTTAATGCCTAATAAGGCATCTTCATACTTTCCACCCAGAGCCTGGACTCACAAGAACAGTTACACGTACCTGGCACTAACAATTATGTATTCTAAGAATGATAGAAATCATCAACAATTACTGTTTTAATCCTGGTATTATATACAATAGTTTCCTTTTCATGTTTGACCAGACTGAATCATCTCATTTCTGGTAGCAATGACATAATCAGCATTTCGAATAAAATATCACTTTTTAAAATGAGTTTCCTAATATTGTTTAAATGTTGAAACTGCATATCAACTAATCATCAGTCCACATATGCTTAGAAATAAAACAATACTTTGCCTCTATGAGTCAAGTCTCTATGTACTTTCTTGCAACAAAAGCCAATCTGTCTTTTTCAAAATTGTTTCTCCTGGCAAATATTTTTGCTGTCTGGCCAACTTTTGTGTTAAAAATAAAGTACAGTATTACAACATCAATCAACATTTAAAGTACTTAATGATCTATGAAAGGAAATATACAATGATTCTTTTGAAACAACCAAGCCAATCAAAGTTTTATTTATATTATCAAATCAAGAGTGTCGCTTTGAGAAAATAAAATCACATTTGGGTTTAGAGATATAAAAGCAATATCAAGCACTTAGGTAATAAAAGAAAAAAGAATGTTAAGAAGAGTGTAAATGGCAAAAATAGCTTAAAGGCAAAAGAAAACTCTCTCTACTCTCTACTTCCTGTCTATGCAGTACTGGCCTTTTGCCTGCCCCTTGAAATATCAGTTATACAAGCATAATTAGGGCTTTTTCTACAGCTAATACTGATTCCACAAAATAAGTACAAAGCTACTATACATTTACAATGAATATTAATTGTAACTTTTTTACATGAACAGGGACCTAGGCCACTTAAGCCTTGTCATTTATAACCAAAATCTGAAAATATTCTACTACTACTGAGAGCTTAAATGGGTGCCTGAATAGGCACTAAGTAGTGCAGGAATTCTGATATTTATCAACTCTGATAAGAATAACTCAGGTAGATGTCTAAAAGGGGATGTGGCTTCAGACATTCTAATAGCATGACATACAACACTGAGCTGTCACCGACCGAGGAGTTGGTTCAGAATACTGCTTTTCACCTGATTAGTCAGCCCTACCCTAAGCAATTCTCTGGCTAATCCCTTGGGTGCCAGTGTGGCCTCTCTGAGTTGCTCACGTCTTCCAGATAATGCTATAGCTGCATTAGCCTTCAACCTAATTTTCCCAATAAATACTGTCTCCAGGTATGAGTAACTATTTCAACATTGAGGGTACAACAGAGAGGATACTGTCCTTCCTCAAAGGAGATGGAGATATACAGAACAAATATAAGTCAGTCTATAAAAAGCCATTTTCCTGACAGGAAGAAAGACGTAACGTGAAAAGAACATGAACTTTGGCCAAGAGTCAAACATCAGAATTCAAATTTCAGCTTCTTTAACTTATAAAATGGAACTAATACGACCTACTTTAAAGTTGCTGTGAAGAGTTAAAGAAATAAGACTTAATGTAGAGTAAATGCTATATAAAATATCCATGGTACTCAGTATAAAACGGTGTGCTTGCTGCCAGTTTCCAGGCCCTCTAAGACATTTAGAATTCCCAGGCTAGCCAAGTCCTACAAAGTAAACGGAGGACTTTTAGTTGGCCAGTAATCGGCCTCCGAATGAAGGTATTTTGATCTACCTTATTATTTTTTGTATTCCTAAAACTCTCATCTCCTAACTCCTGCTGGATTTAGGCCCACTTACTCTGGCTTGGCCTTTGGTATCCATGTTTCAGAGGTTCTGTCTGCTTGCCTCCTTAGCCTCCATGCCACTGTTTCTGTTGTCTGATAATATCTCTGCTGTGCCATCTCCTTTAGTTCTGCCTGTTTCTAATTTCTATTTTATTTTAGGTGGTACATGAACTTTGGCCAAGGGTAAAGTTAATTATTTGCTTTGGTGCTATTATGACTAACCCAGACACTAAAGTTGCTGCATTTTTAAATTCCTTTATCACCTTTAAACAATCTTACATTGTTACCTACTAAATGCAGCCCTGGAATAGCTTCAACTTCCTGGGGACCCTTAAATCAGAGATTAAATGAGGACATGCCATCCTTGTCAGAGGTTAGATTCAACAAAGCACTTAAGAACCACCTGATTTTCTGAGACCCAATTCATAATCCTAAGCACAGGATTCAATTTAGTGAATTGACAAGGCTTATAAGAAACCTTACAAGCATCAAAAAATACATGAGTGGCTGTTATATAAAGCACCATCTGTAACCATAAAAAGCTATTTATGCCCATTCATTCATTATACAAAAAGTTACTTTTACTTGATGATACTGCACTCTCTAACAAATCAGATGGCTTTAAGTAGGATGAACACAGACTGATTAGGGAGAAATCATAAACAAAAATCAGGGAAATCAAATTAATCCCTTGATGGTCAAAAGGGTCAAGCCCACACAACTGGACTGACTGCCTCAATACCAAGGAAAACAAAGTGGACAGCCAAGGCCACTTTATGAGTCTGATTTCACAGGACCATATTCAAACGGAAGCAAACTGGTTAATGGAAGATGGAAATGCAAGTCACCGACCAAAGGAAGTTGGTCTCACTCAACTGTACCAATGCACAGGGTAAAGTTACAATTGATTCAATACTAGTTTGTAGGAAAAAGGGAAAAAAGGAAAAGAGAAAAAAAAACTTACTTTGCTTTTTAAGTTGTTCAATTTGTTCTTCCTTTAAATCTAATTGCTCTGTAAGTCTTGATGCTGAATCCAATGCAGCATTTGCTTCATCCAAACGTTCCTGAGGAAGAAAAGTTCATTAAAAAGCAGCAAGTAGTCCTAGCTGGTTTGGCTCAATGGATAGAGCATCAGCCTGTAGACTGAAGGGTTGTGGGTTCAATTCTGGTGAGGGCATTTACCTCAGTTGCCTGTGGGAAGCAACCAAACAATGTGTCTCTCTCACATCGATGTTTCTCTCTCTCTGTCTCTTCCCCTCCCTCCTACCCTAACAATCAATGGAAAGATATGCTCATGTGAGGATTAATAGCAACAACAACAAAAAACACAAAACAAAACAAAAATGCAGCAAGTAAAGCCCTGGCCAGATAGCTGAGTTGGTTAGAGCATCATCCCAATAAGCCAAGGTTGCGGGCTTAATCTCTGGTCAGGGCACATATGTACATATATACATCTAATCTAATCTAATCTAATCTAATCTAATCTAATCTAATAAAAGAGTAATATGCAAATTGACTATCACCCGAGACACCTAAGCCACGCCCACCAGCCAAGTCATGCCTCCCAGCCAATCAGAGTGGCTATATGCAAATTAACCCAGCCAAGATGGAGGCCAGCAGCTACAGAGCTAGAGCAAACCAAAGGCTTCCTTTGCAACTGCCTGCCTAGGCTGGCTGAGCCTCTGGTCATGGTAACAATGTTTCAATTATAGAAGCCAAGGAGCTGAAACAAACAGGAGGTTTCGTTACCTGCCTAGGCCTCAGCTTAAAGCAACAGTGTTTCAATGATCTAAACTAATAAAAGCGTAATATTGAAATTGACCGTTTCTAAGCCACGCCCATCAGCCAATCAGAGCGGGTGTATGCAAATTAACCCAGCCAAGATGGAGGCTGGCAGGGCGGCTCTGCACTGGGAGCCTCTGCGGCCAGCACAGCTGTGCCAGGTGTGTCAGCTCAGTGGGGAGGGGTCCGGCATGGGGCCTCCTCAGGGCGTCCAGGAGCTCCCATCCCGGGTCCACTGCCTGGCTCCGCCCCCCGGGGGCCTCCACCAGGTGTGCAGGAGAGCGGGTCCTCCACGGGGCTTGCAGGAGCAGCCATCCTGGGTCCGCTGTCTGGCTCCACCCCAGGGTCTCCTCCGGGCATCCAGGAGCTCCAGTCCCGGGTCTGTTGCCTGGCTCCGCCCCCCAGGGGCCACCGAAGGCATGCAGGAGCGCAGGGGCCTCTGCAGGGCATGCAGGAGCAGCCGTCCTGGGATTACTACCTGGCTCTGACCCCCAGGGGCCTCTGTGGGGCGTGCAGGAGCACCTGTCCTGGGTCCGCTGCCTGGCTCTGCCCCAGGGGCCTCCGCAGGGCATGCAGGAGCACCTGTCCTGGGTCCGCTGCCTGGCTCTGCCCCAGGGACCTCCGCAGGGCATGCAGGAGCACCTGTCCTGGGTCTGCTGCCTGTGCCCCAGGGGCCTCCTCGGGGCATCCAGGAGCACCTGTCCTAGGTCTGCTGCGTGGCTCCGCCCCGGGGGCCTTCTTGGGGGCATACAGGAGCACCCGTCCAGGGTCTGCTGCCTTCATCCGCCCCCCGGGGGCCTCCACAGGGCGTGCGGGAGCGTCTGCTGCACAGTGCGGAGCATCTGAAGCCAGTCCGCTGCCTGGCTCCACCCTGGGTGTGTTCTCTCAGCAGCAGGGCCCCACCGAGGGATCCTGCACCAGCGTCCGCCCCTGGCTCGCCATCCAGCTCTGCGCCAGGTGTGTCCCTTCAGCGGTGGGGGCCCACCAGGCATGTGCGACCGTGGGCTCTCCAGTGGGAAACGTCCAGGTCTGCACTCACCAGCCCTCCCACCCCCCAGTGCACAAACCCTGAAGGGGCTGTGGGCAGCCTGAAAATGGCCCTCAGCCCCTCACCCAGGCTGGCCAGGCACGCCAGCAGGTGGACATCCCCACCCGAGGTGTCCCAGACTGCAAGAGGGCACAGGCCGGGCTGAGGGACACCCCTCCCCCTCCCCAGTGCACAAATTTTTGTGCACTGGGCCCCTAGTACAAAAATATTAAAAAAATAAAAAGCAGCATGTAAAAACTATCTCACAAACATAGGGCTAGAAGACTTCTTAGAGTCAATCAACACTTTTCATTTCAGCTGATGACCTTGGGCAAGAGAAGCAACTAAGTGTCAAAGATAGAACCTACACTATACAACACAATACTGTGTTAAGAAGAACTAATCAGAAAAAGACTACTACAAAAAGACAATATGGTGACAAAAGTTAAAAAAAAAAAAAAAGTGACAGACTGAATAAAAGCTACAAAAAGCAGATAGAGAAAATCAAGAAACATAGCAACAAATGTTCTTGTTAACTTTTGTAAGCCTGATGGGTATAAAGTGATGTTTCATTATTAATTTTTTTCCCTACTAGTGGATTTGAGTGTTTTTTCATGATTACAGGACAGCTAGATCTGCTCTTCTGTGAAAACCTCTTTACATACATGTGATGTTTTAGATTTTCTTATAAGAAATTTAATATTTTTAAAAATATTTGCATCTTTAAAATAATGTTTCTCAATGGGAGTACTTTTAATATTCTTGGCTTTTGACCACTAAATGTCAGAGAACCATGTAGTCACTGTAATAACCAAAGATACCCCCAGACTTCCAGTACCACTCCCAGTTGAGCATCCTTGCTTTAATTTTGTATATGGTGTGAGACAGAGGTCCAATTTTATCTTGTTCCATACAAAAAGCAGTTGTGTCCGTATCATTTATTAGATAATCTACTCTTTCCCCATTAAACTGAAATTAGTTTAGCTTAGGGTTTAGTTTTAAATTCTCAAATATATCTTGAGCTTTGTTTCTGGATTTTCCACCTGTTCTACTACTCTAGTCAATATAATACTGATTTATGGCTCTATTTTGATATTTAGTAAGAAAGTCCCTCCTTGCTATTTTTTCTTTACACAATTTTCTTAGCTATTCTAAAGTATTCACTTGTGTAAATTTCAAATCAAGTTTTACCATCTTGAATCAGAATGTGATAACTTTTTGGCGTGTCATTTTGGATAGGCTATAATCCCCAGTTATCCTATCAAATATAATCTAGATGTTGCTGTTAAGGTATCTTACAAATATAATCAAAGTTTCTAATCAGCTTAATTTAGGGAAGGCACATTATCCTGGATAAGCAGGGTGGGCCTGATTGAACCAGTTGAAAGTCAGTGAAATCAGGCCAGAGGCTTCCCCTAAAAAAGAGAAGGAATTCCTTCTGTGGACAGCTGCCCATGGAGTCCATCCCACTGGTGATGTTCCTTCCTGATCACCTGTAGAAAATAGCTTTGGCCTGTGTCTGAGTTCTAGCTGCCTATTTTGTGACCTTCCCATTTTGACTGTCAGGCCTACTAATTTTTTACTTGCTTAGCCAACCTCCACAATCAAAATGCCAATTCTTGTAATAAATCTCACAGGTGTGTATAGCATATATATCAATGTTTATATATATATATGTGTGTATATATATATATATATATATATATGTGTGTGTGTGTGTGTTTACACATAAGTGTTCACACATTAAAATTTAATATTCAAAATGCACAAAACTAAATTTAGTGTAAAGAAAGTATGTTTTCAAGTAATATTTTTAAAATCTCATTTTGTTTATATTTAAGAAATTATTAAAGCTTAAAACTACATTAAGATGTTTTCAAAAATTAACATTTAGATTTTGTTACTCTTTCTATTATTGTTTGGTTTATATTTCATTAATTTTAGCTTTTATCTTCACTAATTCCCTCTTTAGTTTCTTCCAATTTATTTTATTATTTTCCTAAATATAGGTTACACTTTAAATTTGAAAAAACCACCTAGTTTAAAAAGAAGATCTGAGGAGAAACCAAAATGGCAACATAG
>PVJC01014419.1:0-36471 GCA_004026665.1 Murina feae | reverse complement strand
TCTACCCTCTTCTTTAAATGTCCTTTGCCATGATGGAGTTTTTTATCCTGATACTGTCTATACTCATTTTCTAGAGCATACGTTGCTTTTGAAGGTGACTAAAAATAGCATAATAATAAGTATTATTGGGCTGCTTCCAGGCAAGTGTGTGATATCACAGAATTTTAAGGTGTGTAGACCTCATTTGAGGAAAATTTCTGTGTGATGAACATCAACTCTGTGTTGATCCCATCGCTCAGAGCATACGGGGAACAAATATGATTGTCAAGTTAAGGGCACTGAGATCGCTTCTAACCATCAACCCCAGCCACTGCTTTGTCTCATGCCCTCACAGGCTTGAGATATCCAAGGGCCTCTTTCATAGTCAAGCAACCAGTAACGAAGGAGCATCCAAGTTCACGTGCCTCCTTTCTGTTTGTGGCAGGAACTTAGATAATGGGCTGTGTGCAATGTAAGGACAAAGAAGCAACAAAACTGACAGAGGAGAGGGATGGCAGCCTGAACCAGAGTTCCGGGTACCGCTATGGCACAGACCCCACTCCTCAGCACTACCCCAGCTTCGGCGTGACCTCCATCCCAAACTACAACAACTTCCACGCGGCCGGAGGCCAAGGACTCACCGTCTTCGGGGGTGTGAACTCTTCGTCTCACACCGGGACCTTGCGAACGAGAGGAGGGACAGGTAAGCCCCAGCGGTGACAGAGGGCTGTGGGGAGGGGGCAGCTGCTCTTCATTCTTGAGCAATTGAAGATTGGCGCTCCAGCTCCTTTTGACTAAGCACTTCATATTTAAGTTTTTATTAATTTCCACCTATCTTCTACCAGGTAAGGGGCTGTAAAAAAAAAAAAAAAAGAAGAAGAAGAAGAGTTTCACATACAGAATGCTGGAGACAGCGGTGCGGGGACTCCAAGAGCTGCTCTGGGAGGGCCTGCTTAGGTGTGAGACACAGCTCTCCCAACGCACTGAGGGCAGTGGCTGGCTGGCTCGGACAACTAGGCAGCTTTCCCAAAATACAGATACCTCAGCCCCTCTCAGAGCTTTTGAATCAGGAGCTCCAGGACTGGATCTAAGATCATATACTTTGAGTTTTCCAGATATTAATGCACTCCTATTTCCCAGATAAAAGCCAAGGGTAGCGTCTTCTCCCTCACCGTCCTAATTTTCAGCCTGCCTGTCACTGCCCAGCCAGTGGGGCATTGGGCAACATTTATTTTTTGGCCATTCATCATCTTTGATTTTCTCTCTGACCTCCCTATTATGTTCATTATGACAGGGTTTGTCAGCCCTTAAATATTCCATGTATCATTTGTATTCTAAAACTGAGTCATATGTATCCTTAAGGGATATTTTTCTTTTTTTAAGTTTCATTCTCTTTTCCACCAAGGGCAATGTTTCACAGACATGTACATTTGCTGACTTAGCTAATACTTTGTAAAATATCTGGCATACATTCTCAGGCATATGTTTTCCAAAACATTTGCAAATTATCTCATGCATCCTTAGTCTTCCAAATCTTCTCCCAGTATGTGAATCATGGTAACTAGATAGGGGACCTTATTTGTTCCAAAATTGTTTTGTTCATTATAAAAGTTTAAGGAAATATACATCAACCATTGTGCTCTCAACCCATCTGGGAGGCAGTGTCTTATAAAAGGACCCATTGTGTCTTGTTAACTGGGGGAGTTGGCATTACTGAGACATTAGCGGGGGTTTTCGTCCCACTGCATGCACAAGGGCAGTGCATGTATATCCAGGCACCTGAACCGGGGCTTTGGGCACTGTGTCCTTGTGTTATGGCGGACCTAGCTTTCCCTTTAAAGCAGGCCTTGCTTGGGTGAATGAATGCTAGGGACACTTACTTGTCCTTCCTGCCTTCCTGAATGGCGCCTAGAATCGAGGGAGGAAGGAAAGAGCTGTCAGGCTGTCTCAGAAAGTCTCTTGAGGATGCAGGGGAGAGAAAAAAGAGCCAGCGCTGCACCCAGCCATCCACCCTGTGCCTGCTGAGTGTTCTGCCAACAAGACTCTGAATTCTGCTGATATAGGCACTGACTTTATTTGTTTATTCATCAGTGCTGGATGTGAATCCCGGTGTCTGCCGGTGTCATTCAAAACGTTACTAGAGGGGTCATAAAGCTACTTGTCTCGAACATGTGGGTCTATACTGTACCTAGAGACAATCTTAGTGTAAAGGCCTCTGGTCCTTATAAATCTGAAAGTTAAAAACATTTTCCCCAAATACTGGCACATCTTTGTGCTTTGCGTTATTTGGCTTTATTGTACATGTATGTCTTTCTTCTCACTACTGCTTTCAGAACATTAAGGCCAGGGACAGTATCTTTGTGTCCCTGTGACCTCCTTTGACTCTCCCTTCCATTTCTAGAGGATAAAAATACCCCGTGAGCCCTGCCTGTGTGGCTCAATGTTTAAGCATCAACCTATGAACCAGGGCTGGATCCCCAATGAGGGATGTGCAGGAGGCAGCCAATCAGTGATTCTCTCTCATCATTGATGTTTCTGTTTCTCCTTCTCCCTTCCTCTATGAAATCAATAAAAACATATTTTTAAAAAGCAAACAAAAAACACACTATGAGAACTTGCTGGCTGGTGAAGGGAGAAAGTGGAAGTGTCCATCCTCATGTGCTTGTCTTCCACACAATGCGGCTTTGGTTTGTTCCTATGTAATGAAAGGAATTTGTTGGCAGAGTGTTCAGGGAGAATAAATAATAGGCATGACTTTAAAGGCTCCTGCTAGTTTGTTTTTAGCCAGTTCTTTTAAAGAAATATAATAAATAAAGAAATAACCTTTTAAAGAAATATAAAGAAAGGAGGACAGTTGCCAAATGAGCCATGCTTTGCAGGGTCAGACCTCTGAATGCCACCTCTCCTATGGGAGGTCTCACTAGGGGTGGGGTAGGAAGACGAGCTCTGCCTCCCTCTCTGGCTCTTGAGTAGTCCCCCGGGCACACCTGTCCCCTTGGAACCACCCACTCAGCAAAATGGCAGCTTGGTGAAGAGTAGAATCCAAACCAAGCTCTTTAAAGCATATAGATCAAAGAAGAAGCCAGAGAGCGGAGAAATGGGGTGTATTAGTTATCAATTGCCACATAATACATTACCACAAAACTTAGCAACTTTAAAATGTCACAGTCCCTGTGGGTCAGGAACCTAGGAGTAACTTAGCTGGGCCTCATGTTTCAGAGTCTCTCACAGGCTACAATCTAGGTGTGCTGGCTGGACTACAATCACCCAGCCGTCCAGCAAGGAGGATCTGCTGCCAAGCTCATGGCGTTGGCAGGATTGCGTTCTTCTTTGGTTGTTGGCTATAGGCCACCCACAGTCCTTGTCGTGTGGGCCTCTCCAACATGGCCATTTGCTCCGTGTAAGTGTTGGAGCCAAAGTGACAATAGAATAAGACGGCTAGGAAGACAGAAGTCACAGTCCTATGAAGCCTATCACCGAAGAGATATCCCATCATCTTTGCTGTGTTCTGTTGGTTAGAAGCAAGTCACCAGGCTCACCCACACTCAGGGGAGGGAGATTGCACAAAGGCATGAATACCAGGAGGTGAAATCACTGAGGCTGTCTCAGAACCCCGCCCACTACGTGGAGGAAGTCCCAGGCCAAATGGGACACAGCACGGTCTGTGCTGTTAATAGCAAACTTCCGCAAAGCAGGAAAGACCTGTGTGGGAACTCAATCAGAAGAGAAGAATAGGGCGGTGTGAGGAAGCACAAGAACTACAAGTCAGTGTGAGGAGAGGTAACATCAAGGTGAGATGGGAGTTCCAAAAGCAATTGCAGATGCAAAGGGCAAGATATCCTTTAATGAGTGAACATTTACAGAGGTTTCTCAGCCCCCAGCTGCAGGAGCTTCCTACTACATTCTGCCCTACAGTTATGCCAGGGGAAAGGGTGTTGCATTTACCAGAACGTGGGCCTCTGAGTGTCAGATAAAAGGTGATTGATTGCTGCAGAGCTCTGCAAATCCGAGCGTTACACTGCTGCCACCCCTTAACTGTGGACGTGATCTTAACATCTGTCTCTTCCCGAGGATTCATTCCAAAGTGCATAGAGGAAAGTCCTTCAACCCCAGGGGGGTCAAACAATGCTTCCCTGCAAGGACCAAGGCATAAGTATGGCCTAGGACTTGGTTCACACATTAATTGTAAGGCTGCAGCGTGTTGTCCATGCTGATTAGCTTTAGATCTTAAGAATGAGGTTATAGCGAAGATTTAACATCTTGGAATTAATTTCCTCTTGTGATATCTCTCCCCTTTTGGTTCATTTTTCCAGGAGTGACCCTGTTTGTGGCCCTTTACGATTATGAAGCAAGGACGGAAGATGACCTGAGTTTTCACAAAGGAGAGAAATTTCAGATATTGAACAGCTCGTAAGTCTGGGGAGGAAGGGGACGCGTGTGCCTTTCAGATTGGGAAAAAATCCTTGCTGCCAGTCTGCGCCTTTTCAGATATATGGAATGCTGGAAGAGCCCTGTACAGTTAATTAATTCCCACCCGTTTAACTTGAGAAATGAAGAGTCCATGAACCAGTGCCAATTGTTATGGCACTGTCTGTGTAGGGAGCTTTTGGGAGGCTAATGATAGTTGCCAAATTGATGGTTTTGGTTTTGGTTTTGGTTTAAAGGTTATAAATGACCCCACATCACTCTCTGCAAATCTACATTTTCAGATGATTGGCACAGGCCTGGCTATCTACACTACCCTCCCTCTGCCTGGGGATTTTCTTCACATTTCAGATGTTGCTCTAACTAAACCCTTGCTTAAGGCTGGCAGCACGTTCCCTCTGTTTTCAAAACTGCTGAACATTCCATTGGGTGAAGCCTGCGGAGGCATTGCCCCAGATCGAAAATGTGTGAGTAACTGAAATCTTTGTGAGACAGGAGAAGTGATCTCGCCCACGCTTGAGTGACTTCCACGTGTGCAGTTTAAATGTGGCATAAGAACAGCAGTCAGCAGGCCATGGGGGAAGTTCAAGGGTGAGAATCACTCACTTTTCAAATACTACTATGAATACCTCCATTAGGAAGAGTAAACAAGGGTCAGATCTCCCTGTAGTTTTTAAATATTGCTTCTGTCCGGAAAAGGCAGTGTGCATGCACGAGGGCCCTCCAGAAAAATCCAGGCACTGGAGAAGGTGGTGGTGTCCAACATTGACACAACAAGCTTTCTCTCCTACACCTCAGCTTTTCCTGTGAGTGTTCCCAATGGTGGGGAAGGAGAGGGGGCCTCCTGGAAGCTTTTCTGTGCCCAAATCTGGTTGTCCCGTCCTCTGCTCCCTGAGTGAACTGATTTCATGATGGTGGAAGGACCTGAGGCCAGCTCTTCTGCTTCCCAAAGAACATAGGTGCTACACACTTGGAGTTTCTTCTGGGATGTGGCAGAGACCGAGGTGCAGTCTCCTGTCCCAGCCACTCTCTCAACATCTCATGGCGGGGAAAGGCCCCAGGAATTTTCTTTGAAATAGTAAACAGCTGCTATTGATTAGCCAGCCATGTGCTAAGTTGCAAATGTTCACATTTATTCTCCACAGCAACTGCCTAAGCTGTATCTCATAGTCATCACTGTACACAGGAGGAGCCAGAGGCTCAAGTTTGGAAGCTGCCCAGGTGCACAGAGGAGCTAGCAGGTGTCAGAACCAAGAGTGACATGCGGGATGCGTCCAGTGTCAGGTTTGGTCTTGGAAAGGCCCAGAGACTCCCATCAGAGGGGACTGAACCATTCAAGTTATATGAGGGTGAAAGGTTGGCTCAGGGTGAGGGAGAAGAAAATTTGGCTTTGATCTCTTCTGATATCCAATACCTTATTGGTAGGTTGATTCTCAGATGAATGTTTCTTGTCAGAGTCTACTGACTTTGAAATACATTCCACTTTCCCTCCCCATTTTGTGTAATATTCCCTCTAAGCCAAGGTTGGTTAGAACTTTTAACCAGATCCTGAAAGGTAAGAACTGAAGAGTGGCAGGAAGTGCCGTTCCCAGCTCTTCTGCAGGTTCTTTCCACACTGCAGGTGGACTTGGCACGGGGTTGTAAGGGCCTTGCAAGCCAGTCCTGCCAAAGTCAAAGCCATGACTTCTTCCTTTGTTAATGTGGATGGGATCTAAAATGGCATCCAATTGAAATTTTGGAGAAACTATCTCAGTTCATATTTTGTGATTTGCCTTTAATGTTTATGGAAGGCTTTGAGCCTCTGACCCTGTTCTCTTAGAAGAAAATATTACAAGGGTTTTTTTTTCCCTTTAATGTTTTTCCTTCTTGCCGGTGGAATTCCTTCTCCTACATGCGATGTAAAGTTTCTGGGGGAAATAAGGTTTTTGTAACAAATGCGATAACCTGAAGTCAAGGGTAATAATAGGGAAGACAAAATCATGAAGGAAAAACAAAGCAGCAGTACAGAACCAGATGGCATGTGTCTCCCCTCCCCCAGCCTCTCCCTGGCAGAGGGCGGGATGGGCTCTGTCTCCCTGGGGCAGCTGCCACACCTCCCATTGTGCATCTTCCCACTCCTTTCCCTGACTGGAGGCAGAAATGGGAGGCCACAGGGCTGGCTTTTGTGTTTTAAAATGCAGCGTGAACCATGTGATCTGTGTGTGTGCATAAGTGCCCACAGTTAGTGGCACTGCCGCCCAGCCTGGGGGTGGGTGGTCTTTCATTGACCTGTAGTAAGTACTCAGTGTGGTGTATTTGGATTAGTATTATTAAACTTGAACCCATTTTGCAAAATATCTTTGTTTAATTCATCTGTTTTATTCTCTATTTTCTTATTTCATGATGAGTGACTTAGCACCTAGAAGCAGCTATTCTTCAAAATACTAGAGGCCCGATGCGCGAAGATTCATGCAAGAATAGGCCATCCTTCCCCTGGCTGCCGGCACTGGCACCCAGGACCTGGGCTGCTTTGCTCTGGCTGCCACTGCCACCCACCGGGACCTGGGCTGCTTTGTTCTTGCCACTGCCAGGCATCCGGGACCGGGGCTGCTTCACTCTGGCTGCTACCGCCACCCACCGGGTCATGGCCACAGCCCCTCAGAGCACGCCCTCACCTCTGGTGTGTGTCTGCTGGGGGCAGCACGCAGTCCCCTCCTGCCCATCTGCCCGCGAAGCTCCTCCTGAGCGGTCCTGATGCAGCCTCCTCCTGAGCTGGTCATGATGCCTGGCTAATTTTCATATTACCTGTTTTTTTTTAGATAGGTAGATAATAAACAGAGCGGAACAGGAGTCATTACCTAGGGTAGTGACTCTTTTCAAATTCTTTTCATCAGGATAAGAAGAAATCCTGGTTTAGAGCCCCACCTAAACATTTGATAAAATGGTTGTGGATCACGCTCTCTGAAAGTCAGATGGGCAGTGTCAGTTTAGAAAGAATCCAGCATTTGGAATAAAACTGCCCCACAGCTGGTCAGATAAGGCCGACCTTCCCTTGCAAATACCACTTCCTGGCTCCATCAGGGCTCCCAGCTCCTGGGACCACAAGCCCTGTGAGCAATTTTGGGGATTGGGCTACACTCTTAATAAATCTTTAAATTAGAAGAACAAAGGGAGCTGTTGTGAAAACTTAAAAGCTATTCAGAGCCAGGGCTAAAATCATATTTTTGGATATGTTAAAGAATAACAGTTGCCCTAGTTGGTTTGGGTCAGTGGATAGACTGAAGGGTTGCGGGTTCGACTCCAGTCAAGAGCACATGCCAAGGTTGTGGACTCGATTCACAGTAGGAGACATGCAGGAGGCAGCCAATCAATGATTCTCATCATTGATGTTTCTATCTCTCCCTCTCCCCTCCTCTCTAAAATCAATTTAAAAAAAAAAAAAGAATAACAGTTAAAGAAAAGCTCATCAACTCTTAAATTAATGAAATATCTAAACTGTAAGAACAGTTTAAAGACATGCATCTTTAATAATGCTACTCACAATAACTCAAGTAAAGACATAAAAGGGCCCTGACTGGTGTAGCTCAGTTGTTTGAGCGTAATCCCATGCGCTGAAAGGTCGCGGTTCAATTGCCGGTCAGGGCACATACCCAGGTTGCATGTTGGCACATACGGGAGGCAACTAATCATAGTTTCTCTCTCACATCGGTGTTTCTCTCTCTTTCCCTTCCTCTCTCTCTAAAATCAGTAAAAACATATTTTTAAAAAAGAAATAAAAGGTAGCACAGTAAAGACCCTATTTTCCTATATCAAGGTGAATTGGGCTAATTAAAAAGATGACTTATTTATTTGCTCAAAAGACTTTTTTGATAGATGTTTTGAGTCTGCGCCAGCCTCTCTGGAACAACATATTAAGTTTACTATCTAATACATTGTGTCCTTATCACCTCATATCTCCTTTGATAAAGACAGTGATCCCAGATGGCCTAGAAAAAGAGAAAAGAATTTTATCTTTCTCCTGAGTAACTGAGAACTCTTATGAGATTAATGGAATCACTTAAGAGAAATTCATGAATTCCTGTACATGACTTTAGAATGAGCTGATAGTTGGATTCTGATTTATGCTAAACTCTTTAGATACCCAGAACAAAATGAGAGAGTTAATGCTGGATTTGAAATGGAAATTACTTGATTAATAGAAGATCACCTGAATAAGACTGAGCTTGCCCCAACCTGCAGCAAAATCTATTGGCTTCCTGCCCCAGCTGACATTACCAAGTATCCCAAAATTGATGCTATACTTCATTTTTCTTAATTTAAGTCAATTAGAACTAACTTAATGAAGGTTATCTTGCATTAAAAAATAAGTCTATGCTGCAGCACTTAATTTTTTTCTCACCATTTTGGAGCATTTCCCAGGGGGTGTGGGGTGTAGGGTGTTGGGAGACAGAGAAGGCAGGGAGATGATAAGTATTGTTTCTTATGATGAAATGTCTCCATCTAGCGGAATTTTGGAGCAGTAAGCATTGTCACCCTGTTAAAGATAGTGTCTCCAAATATGGGTGTCTTCCTTAAACACATGCAGTGTTTAAAGGAAAAAATAAACTCCCACGTACTCTTAGATGATTTCTTTACAACTCCATATATTCCTTTTGGAGGACGAAGAAAAGAAACTAATACAGACTGTAAATATGTTGACATTTTTTAAATCAAGTTTGGACCTCAAAGGCAGAGGGATGAGGTAGAGAAACAGCACAAGGTAGATTGCACACCTTGATGATCTAGCTCTTTAGTCGGTTAATGGACTCATGGGTGTTCATATGTAACCTATTCTTCGTATGTATAAATTACTTTATAATAAAAACCTGGACATGAACTAAATTCAAGATTATTAAAGGATTTCCTAGGTCTGAGAGCAATTATTTCCCTTTTGACTGGTTTTTGTTTTTGATATTTTTCTGTTTAAATTTGTTTAATACGGTGAGAAAGGAAAAAGACTGAAAAACTGATTCTAATATACATTTTTAAAAACCTTTGCCAGCACCCTATTTTCCTGTGGGCTGTTCTGTTACTTGTGCCACCAAACACTTCCCACCACTGCACACATGTGAGCTTGTCACCGTATTTGTCTGTGGCCTTATTCAGTCGCATATGGAGTTGTTGCTCATCGGTCACTTTACTCAGATTCCATCTTAAAAGATTGGGTCTCTTGAGTAAGACTCGTGTGTCATGTGGAGGCTGGTTATTCTCTCTCCTTCAATCAGGCTGGGGAAGATTCCTGGCCAGGGCCAAAAGCCAACTCACTTACTTTCCTGGCCGAGGGCTTTGGCACAGAGTCCAGCCAACAAGTGATCTTAAGAAAAGCCTGGGGTTTCTCTTGCTTCCTCCAAGGGCCAAACAGGAAGGAGAGAAGGTGCAGGGCCTCTGGGGACAGGGTGGGTCCTTCAGCTCCATCTCAAGGGCAGCAGTGCTTCCCTACCCCGCACACATCTGCCAGCCGCTGTTGACAGGGAGGAGCACACACTCCATCTCCGCTCTCTGCTGCACACAGCTTTTGTGAGTCGAGCACATAAACTCTACCCCTTCAGTTTTCTCACCTGTTGTAAGCTGCGAGTGGCGTTATAAGCCCCCTTTCATGTCCTTTAGCCCACAGCTCTGAGAGCTCCACAGACTGAGACCAGCCTATTGCATCTGTACAAAGTGGTGTGACATGAATCTCACAAGTATTGGTCCTTCCCCTACATTTGTACACACACAGCTACACCCACCCCCCACTTCCCCACCAGACTCCAGTCATTGCTGTAAATAGAATGAAATGACCTCAGCTTGAACCTGTCTGGGCAAGGTATATCCTATTGTATCTTTATTATTCTACCCATTTTCCTTAGCAGGCCAAGCAAGTATTCAGAATATGCTTCCATCCCTTACTGGGCCTGCTAGCAGGCTTGCTGTCTCAGGTGATCTGCAGCTTTAATGCATTTCTTTTTCTTTTTCTGATGAGTCTTTTAATGGCTGGCAAATTACACTAAAGCCACAGCTTGCGTCTCTCCAGCAACCAAAGGATCCTGGTTGTCTGTGGTGGAGGCCGAAACAGACTGTAGGAGACACTGTGTGCTTTACTTTTCTCTAGCTTTATTGAGATATAATTGGCAAAATAGTCTGTAAGTTTAAGGTGTGCCATGCAATGGATTGATGCGCAGATATTGTGAAATGTTTACCATAACAAGTTAGTTAACACCTACTCCACCTCATAATTAACGTTTTGTTGTTGTTATGGTGTTTTTCTTAAATAGCCTGGTCTGAGTTCCCTTTTCCTCTGTCCAAGTTGGGGACACTTACCAAGCAAATTGCACCCCCCACTCAGAGAGCCCTCTCCTGGCCCTGGTCCTATATGCTTAACTCACAAATAAGACAAGAGCCCTGGCCAGTGTGGCTCAGTTGGTTGAGCATCATCCCATGCACTGTGAAAGGTCACCGGTTCAATTTCTGGTCAGGGCACATGCCCATGTTGGGGGCTTGATCCCCAGTAGGGTGTGCAGGAAGCAGCCAATCAATGTTTTGCTCTTAAATCTCTCTCTCTCCTCCTTTTTCCCTGCTTCCCTCTCTCCCACCCCTCTCTCTAAAATCAATTTTTAAAGAATAGCAAATAAAGCAAGAGACAATGCTGGATTTAACTCACAGGGGATCCTTTGACCCTCACAGAGGGCTGTGTTGGAATAAGAGAAATCAGGTGGTAGAATGACTAAGATATAGTCATACACTCTTGCAGCATGGAGTCTGTAACCGCAACACATTGAAATGGTCACTGTATTCACTTCTTTTTCTCTTTTTTCTCTGCAGGGAAGGAGATTGGTGGGAAGCCCGCTCGTTGACAACTGGTGAGACAGGTTACATTCCCAGCAATTACGTGGCTCCAGTTGACTCTATCCAGGCAGAAGAGTACGTTTCATTTTGTCATTTCACTTCACTCCTTGCTTTTAGAAGTTAGTTGCACAATAAAATGCCATTAACGTTGTGTAGGAGGGAGAAGAACTTCACTGGAATGATTAAGGGTGAGATGATACGGTAATGCCATGTTTCCCATGCCTAAGCCATTGTATTTTGCCCTATCTGTGGAATGCCGGTGCTATTATTACTGTTTTTCTTTAAGCTTATTCATTTTTTAAGACATTTATTTTGAAAGGAAACATTGTGTCGGTAATCTAAGTGAAAATTCAATTTTACTTGCCATAAATAGAGAATAACCATAAAAATGTGGCGAAATTCTAGCTAGAGCATATATTACTGCCAACCCAGGGTTCTAAGCCTACAGTCTACTGAAAAAAAGAAAGGGAGAGGGAGAAAGGGAGGGAGAGATGGACAGAGGGAGGGAGGGAGGGAGGGAGTTGGCAAATAATTCTTAGCAAATGGAGATTTTTGCTCCTCAATCTAATCACAAATCTTAAAGGAGCACTAAGAAAACAGGCCTTCCATGCCACAGGTTGAACTGGGGGTGTGGCCCACAACTGGAGAAATCCTGTGGTGATGCATTTCAAATCGTCCTTTCCTTTGACTTGGGATCTCTGTTTTTTCTTTGATGGTTAATAGTGACTATCAGTTAGTTGGCCCAGTGATCTCACTGGTAATAGTTTTGGAAGGTAGCCCATAACAGTGCTAGAAGGAACCAGCACTGGTCCATCTCTGGACCTGTGGGGATTTGCATGCACTCGCAGCCTGGAAGACTGTCTGTGGCCTGTGGGTGACCCTAATTTCTGAACTGAGGGAAAGGGGGCTGGGCTGTGGTCTCCCAAAAACAGGAACCTGTCCCCCTTCCTGACACCTTGGGGACCTGCCCTGCCTCTCCCGCTCAGTGGATGCCATCTTGCGTTAGGAGGAAAGTCAGCCACAGAGCCCAACCTTTGGCTCTCATGTTTATTTTTCGCCCTGGATTTGTCTAAGTTTCAAAGAGCATTAGACTCCATGCCTCAGCCGGATCCCCAGCTGGATCACACTCTGGTTTTAATTCCTTTGTATGTCCCCTACGGAGACTGGTTCTGTTTCCCACTATCAAATATTCAGTGGTTCTGAGCTCCTTTTTTCTCCTAGTGAGTGTGTTTCATCATCAGTGAATAAAGGAATTTGTATGGAATTTTTATTTTAGGGCAGATTGGCAGACATCTTTGAGTTCTTTCAGCATAAAAGGTAACACCAAAATGTAGCTATTTTTAGAAATTTAATTGGGAACCTACCCACTATATATTTAAGTTGTATTTATAATGGTCCATTTTTAAATATTTTGTTTTTAAAGAATAAAATAGCATTTTTTAAATGCCTGTGGTTTTACATGTGCAGTTAAGTATCATTATCTATACTATTGTCTCAGTGCAATCCATTGTTCTAACAGTTCTGTTTTCACCACTGTTCGTGTTTGCACTGCATTTTAATTGATGCAGACCCACGAGGTCATTTCTCACAAATAATTGGTGTAATTCTCTTTATACTGTCTAGTGCTAGGTTCAGATTGTTGCACAGTCTGGTGCCTTTAAAAGTCACTGAGGAGCTGGCATGCAGCGTGTCTTTTCTTATCTTCGGGGAAGCTCTTTCATTCACAGAAGAATTTGACAGTGAACATACAATAGCCATGTTCAAGTGTAATGAATTGAAATTTCACTTCTGAAGCTGGATCCTTTCACAGCTGAATATTCTAAAAATGGTTCCTTTACGCAGATTCCAATGGGGTGCTCCCAAATTCTCGCTCGGGTTCTCGGAGACCCTGCTGCTTGTTCAGCACTGAGCAAACTGAAACATTAAACAATTGCCAGGCCATGGTTAGGGCTAGAGAGTGAAGTGGGGGTGCGGGGGGGGATAAAAGACAAATGACAAAAGTTGTGAGGTGACTTCATGTGATGCCTCCTAAAGTAAGGTCACCAGACATCCTGCTTTTGGCAGGACAGTCCCGATTTTTAACAATTTGTCCCGCGGTGTTTTAAAAAAGCCCCGATTTTTTGAAAGAGACATATGTACTACTCTTTGTAATATTTTAAGTAATAAAAAAATGAGTCCCCCCCTCCCCCCTGGTCAATGGTGTCCCGCTTTACCAATGTTAAAATCTGGTCACCTTATCCTAAAGTGGCACAGGAGTGTCATCACAAAGAGAATATGAGCATGTGTGTGACACGGAATTGTTTTCAAGGACACGCTCATTGACTGCACAGTCACCTGCCCTGCAGCTGTGCCAGAGCACGCGTGTGACACGTCCCAGTCCAGATGCTTGGCAAACGCCTTTTATTGATCAGCTTCCTCACACCTGCTGGACAGGAAGACAATGCATACAGCATTCCAGGGCAGACCTCATTGCAAATTAGGGCTAATCTTGACCATTTTTCAGAGTTCCTATAGGTAGGAAGATACTGAAAATATTCTTTGTTCTTTATCCATTCTGGCTGACTTTTTTTTAAATGCCTGATTAATGACCTTTATGTACACTAAGACCATGTTTTTGTTTTTTCCTAAGGATTGTAATTATGCTCAGAAATCCATGGTCTTGTAGATGTGTGTGGGAAGGATTTCCTGCGGTTGCCATTTTAAACAAGGTCTTGGATTTCTCGTTTTGTGCAGGCAGGTGGCAGTTTTCACACAGATCAGTTCTTGTTATCTCTAGAGGGAAGGAAAATAACCCATAATTCAAACCTGATTTTTTTTAAGAGTGAAAGAGATGAATTAAGGGTGGAATCAGGAATAGATTGAAAAGGAACTAGATGAGGCTTGGAAAAAAATAGATAGGGAAAGACGAAAGATGAAATCAGGGGGTAGGAAGATCAGGGGGCAAAAGAGCTTGCATGATTCCTTTTTTTTAAAGTGATTCTTATAAAATGTTTCCTTTCCTTGATCTCATTTGTAGGTGGTACTTTGGAAAACTTGGCCGAAAAGATGCTGAGCGACAGCTTTTGTCCTTTGGAAACCCACGAGGTACCTTTCTTATCCGTGAGAGTGAAACCACCAAAGGTAAGATAATAAGCCCAAGAAGTTCACGTGTCATTTAGATCTGTGGATCAGTCAGAAGGGATGAAAGGCTTATCTCTAAGGGATGGGATTTGTAAATGGCACAGACCCTCCCTGCCTTCTGAGGGAGAGAGTCCTATTTTCAGCTTTTCCTCCAGGCTCTGGGACTACAGACAGACAGCTCCACAAAGACTACAGAGGCTCAGAACCAACACCTTCCTCTTGTAACAGGGGCTGGGCAGCTTCCCTCCTCCAGGCACACAAGATCACAGAATTTTCACAAATCCTTTAGAATTATGAATTTCTGAAACTCTTAGTTCCTCAGGCGCCAAGCATGCAGGTTGTTTTTAACATTTCCTTTGTGGCTTTTTTCATAACTGAGGATTGCTCTTCCTCCAACTGATGGCCTTTTCATTATTTAACGTCTCATTAGAGCCCACAAGAGGAGCCCTACCAAGGAAAAGAGCAGAGGCTTCTAGCTTTATCTGCCAGACACAGGTTATCTGCTCCTGGGAAAAGTATTGTAAAGCAGAAATGGGACGCTCATTCCTGGAGAAGCAGTCCCTATGCTTCCTTGGTACCCACCATCCCCTCCTCCATGGTGCTCCAGGGGCAAAAGTGCAGGCGCAGCCTGGAATGTCTGCTCCTCTCCATCTTACCAAGGCAGGGGACAGATCGGAGAAGAAGGAGTGTAGGGAAAAATTCAAATAGCCTTCTTTCTCAAGGGTAAATCATTTTATTGCTAATATTTTCTGACATTTTCATAAAAGAGGTGTTTTCTTCCTGTGTTACGGAGTAGAAGTGTGTGTGTGTGTTGGGGGGGAGGGCAGTGTCCACTTGATAATTATTAATCAGAATAGTCAAGTAAATGAGATCTAATAACAAATGATACTCACAGTGATTGGAGCTGCTAATACTTTGCATAATTACCAGGTGCCTATTCACTTTCCATCCGTGATTGGGATGATATGAAAGGAGACCATGTCAAACATTATAAAATTCGCAAACTCGACAATGGTGGATACTACATTACCACCCGGGCCCAGTTTGAAACACTTCAGCAGCTTGTACAGCATTACTCAGGTAACTTTAATTCTAAGCAGCGGCTAAACATTTGGATACTGGAGGGACTGGGTGGGCACAGAGCAGGAGAGGGCAGGGCAGGGGGAACAAGTACAACAAATATATGCAGTCACTAGTCAAATACAGTTGATCCTTGATCAACAAGGTTTGAACTGCACAGGTCCACTTCATGGGAATTCTTTTCAATAAATACATGCAGTACTGTAAATGCATTTTCTCTTCCTTGTGATTTTCTTAATAACATTTTCTTTTCTCTAGCTGACTTTGTTATAAGATTACAGTACATAATTCATGTAACACAAAATTAGCACTAGTCATCCGTTTATATGTTCAGTAAGGCTTCTAGTCAACAGTAGACTATTAGTAGTCGAGCTTTAGGGGAGTCAAAAGTTATATGTGCATTTTCAACAGCACGGTGGTCGGAGCCCCCAACCCCCATGTTGTTCAAAGGTCAATGGTAGTTTTCTTTGCTAGACCCTCACGGTGGCTAAATAGGATCTATTGATGTTTTTCTACCATAATTATAAGTTCCATCAAAAGATTCTATAACATTCTAGTTTCCCAAGTGGAAAGCTGTAGGTTAAACTTTTAGAAGTTGTTATCTGTCCTATTCCCCTGCAGAAAAGAATTCAGGGGCTGTGAGAGGGTGAAGGAGCAATCTCTGGGGGGGAACTTACTTGGGCCTCCTACAGCGAGGGAGTCTCTACCATCACTTTACACTCAGCTCTGTTGCAGGAATGGCTGCTCGTACATTTTCTCACGAATAGATGAGTTTTTCTGACCCGTTTATCATGCTCTCCTTCCCCACCAATACTTCTGTTCCACAACTAGACTTAGACTTTTGTGACCCACAGGTCAGTTACAGTTGCTGTGTTAAAACTTTTAAACAGTAGATCAATCTCCACCCTAACACCCAGGTGTCATCAGTAGTCTGCTATTCCTAGAATGTATACTTAGATGTTTAGGTGTGCGATTTGTGCATTTTATTAAAGAGTATGGTTTTATGCGCCAGTGTTAAAATGATAGCTTTCTTTCCTAGATTAGCAAGTATATTCCACTATAGAAAACATGCACACAAGCAGATATAGATTTACATGTGCAAATATAGATCTATGTCCCAGTAAGCCCAGCAGTTTTTTTGTGTGGCCTATTTGTAATTTTAAATTATTCTTCAGGATAATGCCAGTACCCCAAAGGAGTACATGCCTTAATTTCAACTATTGCTGTGTGTATATTCATTAAAAAGTATATGTGCAATGTGTGTGATTTTTTTTAGTAAATAACAAAAAGCAGTCTTTTGAAGATGGCAATAAGTAATACCTATCTATTGATCCTAGGCACTAATGAACAAGTGAAAAAATTAGCAACATGGTGTCTTGTTGATTATGGCATTGGGGAACTTTGATTTATGTAAATTCTAATGAAATACTTGGGAGAAAATGGAGCAGAATAGCTGCCTGAGCTTAAATGATATACTCAGAATGCCTGCACGCTGTAAGGGTTTTTCAAATGCCAAAATATATTGCATGACAGCCAAACATCAACAGGATCCCCAGAGTTTGAATCATTTGAAAATATTGTTATCAGAAAAGGCACCTTAATAACATCATAAAGCTGGAAGGAGAGAAGGGATGAAAAGAGCAACAGACATTTTTTTAATCTCAAAAAAATTCATCTCAAGTTAGATTTGTTTTTATACAGACCTTTCCTCTCCCCTCATTTCTCTCGCACAGTAAAGTGCCTTTGAAATATGGACACATGAATAATTTCCTACCTAAACATCTCGGAACCTAATTCTATCAAAAAGAAAGGAATGAAAACATGCACTGGCTTCTGGAGGAAAGGCAGCAATACGACGTCGGATTTCCCCGATCTGAGGGGCCCTCAGTCGGGTGCTGGGGCTCTGTCGCCTCCCGGCCAGGCTCTGTGTAGCTTCTGCCACTGCCCTCATTCCTGCCTTCGGTTCCCTTTTCTCACCTGATTGGTGTTGAACTTGGCATTTAGGCAGTTTCCCCTTACCGCTACTAGGTAATCTTTAAAGAAAGAGAGAAAAAAACTTCCAAATCACCTACAGTGATAACTACTTCTTTCCTTTCTCTTTTTCATGGATAATAGAGTTCTTCACATCCTTAAATTTCCATAGATTTTAGTTTTTGTTCTTTCTGCTTTAAAACCAGTCTCCTAAATTGTACACTGGAGATGGTTAGAAACATTTTTAATAGGAAATACCAAGGAAGCAGGCTGGAGTCAGTTAAAATGCCAGAGAAATCATTGGAGAAATGTGATCAGTTTTGCCCCTGCCAGCTATCATTCATTCTTATTAGACTATAAGTCTGATATTGTGTAGAAGGATTCTGTTCTGAAGTTACCATTTAAAATATAGTCCAAAACCCTTAATTTTGCGGGGGAGGACAATCATGTTGCCATTTTATAGTCCACTGTACCCTTGGAAATCAGTGGAGGTGTTTGCAGGGTTGCAGAAGGCATGTCATTAGCACATTGAGCTGAAAATGTTTTTCTTAGTGAGTATAGAAACAAAATAGTCTTATCTGTTTATATCACTAGACCATATTATACCTGGGAATATGGAGTAATGCAAACTTCAGATGTCCTCTGGTCTGTCTTCAATAAACATGTTTCAGTGTGTGGTGTCTCATCTTCGAAGATGCATGCAGCTCCCTGCCAGTGTGTGCTGTTGGGAGTAGTGCTGTGTGCGGCTGGGTGTGTGCGCCTGCAAGTGTTGTCTCACGTGTACTGCTTTTCTCTCCCTCTCTTGCTGCTGTCCCCGCTCCATCAGAGAGAGCTGCAGGTCTCTGCTGCCGCCTAGTAGTTCCCTGTCACAAAGGGATGCCAAGGCTTACCGATCTGTCTGTCAAAACCAAAGATGTCTGGGAAATCCCTCGAGAATCCCTGCAGTTGATCAAGAGACTGGGAAATGGGCAGTTTGGGGAAGTATGGATGGGTATGCTAAGCCTCAATTACTTTATTACCAGCATCCTCGTTTGGGAAGTCTCAAACATCAAAGATGGAAGGTGAAAGTAAAGACTATAAGCAGAAGGAACATTTGAATTACTAATAGTGGGGAATAATGATTTTGATTTTGGAATTCTTGAATTTCTAGAAAAAATATGTAAGTGGTCAAAGTTGGCAAATGGCTCAAATTACACTATTATATGTGTTTCAATTCATAAACCAGTAAATGGTGCGAGGAACGATCCAACCTGCACCATATGCATTGCTCTTCATTTCCAACTGCAGATGTTTGTCCAGTGAGCTCAGCATCACCCTCAAGGGCAAGTCACCTTCCATCTTTTCTAGTGCATGCATGATTATGGATTATAAGGACTGTGTTTTCTTTATTAATCCTCTTTCCTGTAGAGAAAGCTGATGGGTTGTGTTTTAACTTAACTGTGATTGCATCGAGTTGTACCCCACAAACTTCTGGATTGGCTAAAGATGCGTGGGAAGTTGCACGTGATTCGTTGTATCTGGAGAAGAAGCTGGGTCAGGGGTGTTTCGCTGAAGTGTGGCTTGGTAAGGCAGAGGGCACGTTTTGTTTTGGCTGCATCTCAAAGCCAATTAAAAGGACGGTTTTGAACAAAACACATTAACAGCCATTGGGACCAAGACACTTAACCTGGATGGCTGGTACAGGCCACCCAGATTTTCAGAACATGGCAGTACCTTCCTGTTCTCTTCTGTCCTACTTCACGTGGTTCATTAAGGCACGCACAGTAGAGGAAACCAATACAATAGGACTCTGGGGTTTCTTCTTCCTAAGACCTGGGCAGGTAAGATGCTATAGAGGGCTACTGTAGGAGGAGACCATGAGCTTTTTTGCTCAGTGATTCTGTGTTTTTTGCTCAAAATTTACTAGCCTGATTAACCATGGGCAAAGGGCTTGTTTAACCTCTTTGAGTCTCAGTTTCCTCATCTGTAAAACTGGAATGATGCCTACTTCATAGAACTAGGAGGATTACAAGGGATAATATGTTTATGAAAGAGTCCCTTGCATATGGTAGGTGCTCAGTAGATACAGGTGGTTCTCTTAATTTGGTTGTCATCTCATTGATAAGGCCTTCTGCACTGGGCCTTCTGCATATAACTCCCTGTGAGGCAGTTGCAGCTTTGCTTAGACAATCCATGGACTTAGGCCCCACCCAAAAAAGTTCTGTCAGTATTAGCATTTTTGGAATCCTCCTTCCTTTCTTAGATTCAGTGAAAAATAATTGTTATGTGTGGCTGTCAGTATTTAGGTGTAGTCTGCACTAAAAGATTTAACAGGGTTAAAGCACTTGGAACATACCCCAGCAATGAGGAAGTACTGCATAGATCCAGAGTTAGAGATAGAAATAGAGAGACAGGTAGATATTCAGCCAGACACATATGTGCATATGTATAAGCTATTTTAATAAGTATTATGACTATTATTATTTTTCAGAGTCCACATTGTGATGTCCATCTCTCACTGGATTTTAGCTCAAGTATTCTAAAATATCTTTATATGACCTCCTCCATCTGCCCAATTGATAGTTAAAATTATGGGTCCTAAAAATTTTTATCCAATCTCTAATACAATCGGGAATAATTGAACACTATACAAAATTTACTTACAAACATTTTAATTATAAACTTTAAATCATTACACATATTACTAATATTTTTGCTTCCCACTGAACATAAAACATCATTTTTTAGTAGTTCAGGATCAGAATGGAATGCCAGTGTAAGTAACTGGGTTGTTATTAAACAAAAAGATTTCTATTTAAAATTTTGGGGTACTAACACTCAAATAGCAAAGATCACTTACAAGTTGTCAAAGTTCCCATTCATGTTTAGTGGTCAGATATTTTGTAAAATTTGATGAATATTCCTTTAAGCCACTTATTCTTTCATGATTCATATTTTATAAGTTGCATTTCATAAATATGTGAACCATGTTTTTAAAAGGGCAACAGAAGTTGCCTCAATTTACAGAATTTTTAATTCTAAATTCAATTATACTAAATATAACATTTAATCTTAATTTGAATCTAGCATTTTCCAAATAGAAAATAATATAATCTAATGTAGAAGATTCCCCCCACCTTATAAATAATTTTAATTCAAAGTCATAGGACTAATAATGGGTTATCCATACAACCTACTTTTTAAAAACTAGGTAGTTTGATAGCTGAAAGAAATTCAAAAGACAATCCAGTTCTGTTTCAGTATTTTGCAGATGAGGTAACTGATGATCATAAACCAGGCATGCCTCTGGACCTACTAGATTTTTTTAACATGTAAAGTTTAAATATTTGTGTTCCCTCTTAGCTGTTGTCTAATTTTTCCTGTCCAGCTGATAGAAGTCATTGCTCTGTTGTGGCTGACCATCAGTAAGCCTAAGGAATTTTCCTTATGTGGTTGAAGTATGGGCAAGAAGTCTATGAGCTTGCCTCTGCTTATCAGCATAATTGCATTCTACTTACAGATCACCTGTTCAAGGACTCAGTCAAGTAGCTCATGCATTGCAGACAAGTGAAAGTCTGGTGGTAATTTCCAGACATCCTCAGCGTGTTGCCATCTTTTTAAAATGGTATATCCCACAAAACAGAACTTTATCTCATTTCTTCCATGCTCACTGCACTGGCCATTGGATGGATATTGGATGACCAGGCTTGTTCTAACCCTTGGGCTTTTATTCTTGTAAAAAAGTGTCCAGAGCTTTTGTTATACATTTGTAATCACACGGCTGAACCAGAAAAGGAACGTGGTATATATCAAAATAAGAAAATAGTTCAATTATAAACCATAATATAGCCAGAAGTAAATATATTTTTTTCTATTGAAAATCCTTGACAGAGTCCTTACATCTTACTGTCTTTGTTTGACAAAAACTATATTAAATTTTTAACTTAAAATCTAACCTTATATAAATAGCTATTAATTTAAAAACTTTTTTCCATCAAAAGAGGACCTTTTGTTTGACTTAATATTGTGGGATGTCTGCAGGTACCTGGAATGGAAACACAAAAGTAGCCATAAAGACTCTTAAACCAGGCACAATGTCCCCTGAGTCGTTCCTCGAGGAAGCGCAGATCATGAAGAAGCTAAAGCACGACAAGCTGGTCCAGCTGTACGCCGTGGTGTCCGAGGAGCCCATCTACATTGTCACCGAGTACATGAATAAAGGTTGGGCAAGGCCTCTCCGGGCTGCACCTCACAACGACCTACGGGGCTTGTTTCGGGGAGAGGAGTGGAGTTGCCTGTTTGCTTCTTTCCCTGGTTTCTGCATGAGTCAAGCATGCCCATCAGGAAGGGCAAATTGTATGCTCATTAGTGAAAACATTTTAAAACAGGCATGACCTCCAGTTTGCCCCCCAAGTCCTTGTGATAACTGTACTTTTCGCATGCTGCACATGCAGAGTTCTAGCTCCTCTCCTTAATGAACGCTTCCATTTCTAATATCAGTGATACAGAGGGCTGGGACAATTTGCTGTTATTTTGAATGCCATCGCTTGTATTAAATTTCCTCTTTGCAGGGCTGAGCAATTAATATCCAACACTGGAGTTTGGGCTAAGTTGAGTCTCCATTTTTTAAACTTTTTTTTTCCAGCTTTCTTCTTAAATCAGATGAAGAAAGACATGCTTTTATTCTCATTCTCTCTGTGTGTGGCTCTGTCTCTCTCTGTCTTCTAATCAAAGAAGTATTTTGGGGATAATGCCAAAGATCACTTTGTTTTGGAAAAATAGATGAGCCAAACAAGAAATGTCCTTAAAAGGCCATGCATTGTACATCAGAGGATACCAGTGTAATTTTTTCTTTCCATGTTCTCTTAAAATATATTAGGAATTTTTTTTCATGGCAGATTGTCCTTTGTATCCAGGGTAAATAACTTTGAGGTTAAAGCATGAAAAAAATCACCTTGACCATGATGAGCCTCCAGCCTCTGCATGTGACTGTCCCAGCCCTGGTGTTAGTTCTGAGCTACTTGGTCTGCGCTATCACAGTGGCACTGAAGCTCAGCTATCTATATATAGGGCTCGTTGAGGCCTGGCTGGCCATGATCTAATGGGGAGCTATTTGCCCCACCCTATATTCCTTAGATATTCTTTTCTTTCAGGTGTTTTTTTTTTCTTGATTTAAAATCTGTAAATAAGCTAGGCCAGAGGTTCTCAAACTTGACTATGTGTCAGAATCACCTAGAGGGCTTCTTAAAATACAGGTTTCTGGGCCTAAGCTCCAGAGTCTTGATTCAGTAGATCTGGGGAGGAGCCTGAGAGTTTGCATTTCTGACAAGTACCCTGAAGCATGCTATTCCTGCTGGTCCCAGGACCACATTTCAGGAACCACTGGATGGTCTTTCCCCACATCACTCCGTTGTGCAGGGTTGACTGGGGAATGCAACTGAAGTGGTCCGGCTTTTCACGTATTCTTCTTTATGACAAAAAGGGAATCGAGTCCCATTTCTTATAGTTTCATCAGGTTTTTGTTGTCCTTAGAAATGGCATCACCATGGTTTATACAGTTTTTTCTGTGTTTTTGGTATGAACCTTTCTTTTGCACTGATGGCATTATTCAGTTCAGTTACCTCATTACTTCTAATAAGGAAGCCAAATATAGCCCTTTGTTGGACATTTTTATCTTTCAAGGTAAATTAAAACAGTTTCATGTTTTCTTCATAGGAAGTTTACTTGACTTCTTAAAAGATGGAGAAGGAAGAGCTCTGAAATTACCAAATCTGGTGGACATGGCAGCACAGGTAGGCCCCATGGTACCTTGATTCCTGCCTTAAATATAATGATGTGTAAATACATCAAGCCAAAGTGTAACGTGTTCCATTCTCTCAATTTCCACAGGTTGCTGCAGGAATGGCTTACATCGAACGAATGAATTACATCCACAGAGATCTGCGATCAGCAAACATTCTAGTGGGGAATGGACTAATATGCAAGATTGCTGACTTTGGATTGGCCAGATTGATCGAGGACAATGAGTACACAGCCAGACAAGGTAGGCACTTGAATGATGATGGCTCATGACCACAATCTTGAAAACAGCCCTTCCACCCTCCTTCCCTTTTTTTCCTTCAGAAAATATTTGAAATGTCATTCTTCAGATAGGTTTTTTGTTTTTTTTTTATCTGGCAGGAATTTGACAACTCAGCTGGTGGGAAGCTGTAGTGGGTTTCAATAGATGGATAAGATGTTCCTTTGTGATGAGTGAATGTTCACTGGTGTGATCCTCCTGGTTTGTGCCACTCTCAGTGTCCAGGCCTGGAACACTTGGCTTTTGAAAGGCCAATAGATCAATCAGGCAATAGCTCATCATTCCACCAGAGCCTCGGCAAAAAGCAGAAGGCAGGCACGCTCGTTAGATAATTTAATAAAGGAGTTATTTACAAAGGCATGGGCAAGATTTCAGAAAACCAGCAGAGCATGGTGCCTTTCACTGTATATCCCAAGCTTGTATCAGCAGTGGACCTGAGGCTTGAAGGCAAAGGAGTATGGGGGGCAGCGGGCGCCAGAACTATGGACGTAGCTGTGCTGAAAAGCCACCTTTCATTAGAGAGAGGCAGCAGGGTGGGTCTGGAGGATTCATACCCAGGCTCACTCTTCAGCCTCCTCCAGACCTCCTGCCAAACCCAACAAGAAGCTAGAGGTCAAAGGCGCCCATTGATGAGTTCAGATGGGTCCAGAACAAGAACAGTAAAAGAGGGATTTAGAGGGAAAATAGAAGAAAACGTGTAGTCACTTGAAAATAACTTCCCTTAATTACCTTCTCCCACCCACTCCCTCCAAAGATTTGTAGAATTGGCCTCTAGGAAAAATATCCCAACCAGCAGCCACTCCGGTGGGCAGCTCGTCAGGTGCTTTTAGAGCACCAGGAAGGAAACACCCACAGTTATTTTCTGTCCTCATACATCTTTACGTAGCAGTCAACAGGTAAACATGCAGTTAAAAGGGCTGTTGGCAATTAAATGTAGGCTCCTCGTGTGGAATATAGTGCCTGTGTCTGAAGGAAGAGGTAACCTTCATTGTTGTTTTAACCAAAGCTGGTTATTCTGAGCAAGGCTGAGTGGTGACTGGAATATATTACAGGGCGATGCTTTCTGCTGGATTTCATAAAGGCCACCTCCAGAATTCTTACTCTTCTTTATTTTTCAATTCTTTCATTTCATGCCAATTCTTCCCTGCTTTTATCATTCTCGGCAGTCTCCAGTGATGAGGAAAAATGTTAAACTCAAATCCTGGCTCATACAGACACTGTCCAAATGCAAAATTATGTGTCGGTCAGACAGCTTGGCTATTTGAATTTCCCCAACATGTGGCAGTTCCTGTCCTGGAGCCCAACGCCCACACAGCAAGCATGCCCACACATTACACACACACCAGTGCGGGGCCAGATGGCAAGCGTCTCTCTAATCAAAGGCACGCGGACAGCTTTGGTTGGCACTGGCAGTCCACAGAACATGTGGACGTGATTTTTAGTCAAGGTGAGCTAAGAGGGTCTGAAGTACCCCGGGTCTGAAACCTGGCCCTAAATGAAAGCCTTTACCCAGAGGCAAACCTAACAGGTCTCAGCTCACAGACCTGGAAGGAGAGGAGAGCAGAGCAGAGCAAGCGAAGGTTGAGAGGCACGAATATCTGATTTAGGAAGTGGTGAGAGAGAGTCAGTCTCATTGTTTGGTCCTGTAAGCATCCTTCGTGTTGCTGGAGGGATTGGTTCCGGATTTGTTTCTCCCCTTCTCTTGGACTTCGGACTTTACAGAATTTGTGATCCTGAACCATTATAAATGAGAGGGTTATAGGGCCAGAAGCCTGAGGATGCTGGCAGGAGTGATGCAGACAGGGCCTGGCTATTTAGCTCCTGGAATGAGACCCCTCTGGCGGTGGCCCTGGGTGATAAGCGCCCATGGGGAAGGCATGTGAGGAGCCCTCACTGGTTATTCTCACATACGCGGCTGCTGTGGAACAGGCCCAGCAGCCAACCAGCCCTGACCTTCAAGTCCTGTTTTCTTCAGTCAGCTGTCCTGATTGCTTTCTGTGGCCCCTCACCTCCACCATCACCTTTCAAAGGATTGGCCTCAAACCCTTTGTGTACTATGTTTTCTTCACTTAATTTCCACAAAGCGTATTCACCCTTCCTTAAAATTCTTTATTTTCCATCACCGTATATCCCCTCTATGTCCTTTCCCACCTCCGCCCATCCCCCTCCACCCCAGCAATCACCACACTGTTGTCCATGACTATGAGTTATCTCTCTTTCGTTTTTCTCAATTTCTTCATCCCCCACCATCACCCCTGCCACCAGAGCTTTCTGCCTGCTCTCTATCTATGAGTCTGTCTCTATTTTGCTTGGTAGTTCAGTCTGTTCATTAAATTTTTGTTCATTAAATTCCACATATGAGTGAAATCATATAGTACTTGTTTTTCTCGGGCTTATTTTGCTTAGCATAATGTTCTCCAGATCTATCCTTGCTGTTGCAAAGGATAAAAGTTTCTTCCTTTCTACAGCAGAGTAGTATTCTGATATGTAAATGTGCCACAACTTTTTTTATTCACTTGTCTACTGATGGACACTTGAGCTGCCTCCAAATTGTGGCTATTGTAAACAATGCTGCAGTGAACATCGGGGAGCATATATTCTTTCTAATTAGTGTTTCAGGTTTTGTCAAATAAAGTCCCAGAAGTGGAATCACTGGGTCTTCCCTTTCACAAATACCTTTAGATCCATGCCAAAGACTGGAGAGAGATAAATAAGTTGTAAATGAACGGGGGTGGGGGGACCACAAAGTCTGTGAGGCCCCAGGATTTTCAAGGAGAATAAAAGAAATGCTGCCTTACAGCAAAGGAAGTGGAAGGAGCAGGGGCAGTTATGGAATATACTTGCAAGAGCCAGGCCTGAGCAGGAGAATGTGCGCAGTAGGGAGGAAGCAATAGAAACAGGCTCAGAGGGGTTAAGTAACTCATATAAAGTCCCGCAGCTAGTAAAAGGGCAGAGGCAGAATTTGAATCTATGTATGGCTGGCCCTACTGCCTCTGCCCTCTTAAGCTGTATTGACTGCCTCTGATTCAGACTGATTTAAAAAAAAAACAAAAAAAAAACAAACAGAAAATTAAAAATTGAGATTAGTTATAAGTCCCTTTATCTCTTTATTTTATGGAAAAGTTTGTGTGTGTGTGTGTGTGTGTGTGTTGAAAAGACCTTCCTTTTCCAGCTCTGGGACAACTCGGCTGCTTATAGAGTTCCTCCTCCCAACGGTCCGCCTGCCCTGGCCTCTGTGCAAGGCAGAGGGCCTGGTGTACATCTGTGGTGTGCTCTGCAGATGGCATGCGTGCTGCGTACTGAAGTGTTTGCTGGCAGGAAGCAGCCCCTCCACACAGCTGGCCCGTGTGCCTGGTAATGTCTGCAAGTTGGGTTTTATGATCCCACAGGCCACAGCCAGGCAGCACCTTGTAGGACTGTGGTGAACACAGGTATTTAGGGCTGTGAGTGGCAGTTGTTTTTCAGCACAGTTGTGACCTTCCCATTGAAGGGCACACCGAAATGCCTGTCCTCCCCCTGGATGGATGTGGTGGCATTTCCCAGGGCACACACACGCAGCACTGGGACGGGGACCTGTGTTAGACAGCCCTTCCTGCGTTCCTTCCCTCCCACCACCCCCTCCCACCCCACTGGACGACCTGGAAGCCCATGTGAGGAAGGAGGTCAAGACTAGGCCAGAGTCGGTGAGGATGATGCTCTGTAAACAGCATTCTAGAGTAAGGTGACCAGATTTAATGCGGTGCACCATTGACCGGAGGGGTGGGGGGGGGGGTGTTTCTTTTTCTTTTTCTTTTCTTTTTTTTTTATTATTTAAAATATTACAAAGAGTAATTGGGATTTTTTTTTAAATGCCGCGGGACGCGGGACAAACTGTTAAAAAGCGGGACGTCTGGTCACCTTATTCTAGAGGGAACTAGACATTACATGGTGCTGCTCGTCCTGTTACCTGTATGTTTCCTCTATCATATCTGTAGATCTCTTTAGTCCTAAACTCTGTGCTAAACTCTGACCACTCGGGGCCCCTGAGTAATGCCAGCACTCGTTGTTTGAGGGCTTTGTGTGGAAAAGGGACTTTGCTAGGAGCTGCCGATATTAGGGAGCCTAAGACTGCACAGGGGTAGGGAGCAGGCCACGGGGGGACACATAGGAGCATCGCTGAAGTTGGGTAGAACCAGGTGTGAAATCGCTCTGTCCTCTGAGACCTCGGGCAAGCCAGTTAACTTTTCCACAGCTCAGTTTGCTTATTTGTGGAAATATATTTTACCTACTTTGTGTTTTAATTTTTGCAAATATTAAGTAAAATAATAAATGTGATGTATTAGTATAGTGCCCAGTGCATAGCGGATGATAGATAAAAAATATTCTTGTTATGTTGCATATAGGACTAAGCTTTTGGATAATAAACAAATGCAAGAATGGATTGTAGGCACAATGGAAAGGCTGAAACACTATTCAGGAAAGGGAGAGAGGAATCAAACGTAATTCCCAAATAGTCTAATGCAAGTAATCATGAGAATGGAGTTGCCCGTAACAGAAATGAGTGGTCTTATTTTCAAAGAAAGAGGGTGAGTTTGGGACTTATGGAGCTTGAGGTGGTTGTGGTACTACATCCAAGTGAGGTGTTGAAGCCCAGAGAGGTCAGTCAGGGTGCCCACTGCCACAGGTCCTCGCCTTTCAGGCCTCCCACATCGCTATGCCTCAGCTGACCATGGCCTCTTACCCCCATGCTACCTACAGCCTCCCTAGGGTCTGATCCCAACCACCTCCCCACCCCAGCACTGCACCCTCATCTCAGCCTTATTCCACAGCTGACCCCAGACATGCCTGTGCCAGGGCGCCGCAGACCCTGCCGTCTGCCCTTTGGTCCTCACACTTGCAACCATACCTGTCTCCTGTAACCACCCGCATGGGCAGCTATCACCCAGCTGCACTTCCAAGACTCACAGCCCCTGCATTCATTCAACAGACAGGAAGCAGCAGGTGAATTCTTGTCAGACTCGTTTTTTTCTTCATAAGTTTTCAGGAAACTCTGCGCTGACAGACATCAGTTTAACAAGTTCAGATACACCTGGTTTATGTATAAAAATGACTTCTTTTCACCCTGGCTAGTGTGGGTCAGTGGTTAAAGTGTCAGCCTGTGCACCGGAGGGTCTCAGGTGCAAATCCCGGTCAGTGCACATATCTGGGTTGCAGGTTCGATTCCCGGCCCTGTCTGGGTGCGTGTGGGAGGCACCCAATCGCTGTGTTTGTCTAACATCCATGTTTCTCTCTCTCTCTCTCTCTCTCTCTCTCTCTCTCTCTCTCTCTCTCTCTCCCTCTCCTTCCTCCCCTCCCTTCCACCCTCTCTAAAAAAAATCAATGCAAATCCTCCAGTGAGGATTAACAAAAATAAAAAACAAAAGAATGACTTGCTTTAGTGGACACATTTTTTTTTGGAATCACAATATACAAACCATAAAATGAATAAATTTGAAGTGTACAACTCAGTGAATTTTTACATCTGTGTATGCCCCTGAAATCCCCCACAGATAACGACAGGGAGCACCACCAGCACCCTAGAAAACCTCCTCATCCCCTTCCAGCCAGTAACCACCCAGAGGTAGCCATTGTCTTCGGCTGTCACCATAGACTCACTTTGCCTCTACTTGAACCTCATACAAACGAATCCTAGGCTATACTCGTGTCTGGCTTCTTACCCATCATTATGTCCGTGAGATTTATCCATGTTACTGCACATAACCATAGTTCTTTCCTTTACAGTGCTGAGTAGTATTTCATTGTACAAATATATCAGTTCATTCTACTGCTATTTCTAGTTTGGGGCTATTTTGATTAAGCTGCCGTGGTGGTAGATGTACATCCTCCTATTTATTGGGTATTTTCGAAGGGGTGGAATTGTTAAGTCATAGAGCAAGCCTAGCATTACTGTGCTGTTACCAGTGCTCTGTTCGCTCCGGACCCCTGAGGCGGCCTGAGGAGACTGAGGAACCTGCGGTGACAGGTTAGGAACCCGGCCGGGGTTTGCACTAGCTCTGTCACTTACAGGGGTGCTGTCCCCAGGCAAATCGCTTAACCATTTGACCCTCATTTTAGCATCTGTAAAATGGAGATTAAAAATAATTACTTTACATACTTAATATGAGAATTAAATGGGCTGTCTGTAAAAGTTCTTTGAGGGTTCTGAAATAATAAAAGCCACTCTCGTAATCTGACTTTTGTATGTTTTATGTATATTTTCCTTGAAAAGGATCTTTATGTTCTTACTTAAAAGTTTTTTAAGAAAATGACTATTGGTAATCAATACAGAAGAATCAATCTTTTAAAAGAAAAAGTATTTCATTATTTGACAGCTCTCTCTCTCTCTCTCTCTCTCATACACACACTCACACAAATGCACACACCTCCCTGGTCTTCCCTGACTGGCTCCCATCAGGGTCTGTCACTTACAGGATCTGCCTCCTTAACCCTTTCCTCTCCTGATTTGAATCATCACAAAGACAGGAACATAGAGCTGCTCTGTTTGGGGTTTATTTTAAGGTTTAAGTGAAGGACAAGATCGTCGTTATGGAAGCCAATGTCAAGGCAGTTTAATCACTGGATCTTCAGAATGTACATAGCAACGGGCATTCAGGACGTTGTATAAGACCTGCTCTAAGTTTCGATTTGTGTATGAAATAGAGAAAGAAAAACGCGTCTGTTCAGATGCTCTCAGTACTGAGGGTTTACATTGAAAAGAGTATTATCTGGAGGAAATTTTACATATAAATTAGAGTGCAAAGAATTCATAATTGTTGCAGTTTTCATATTAATTATTTCATGTTAAAAATTGTTACTGCATAAATTAACACATTCTTTCATGGAGAACATATTTTAGAAAGATTTGTTACTTTAATAACTCTTTGTGTATTAGATATCCCAGATGCCTGTACTAATTAAATATAATCAGATTTTGGATTCAAAAAAGCACAGTAGCCATTTAACACAAACAAGCAGGCAGCTAGGTTGACAAACACAGTCAGGAAGAAACAGGTCCCTATTTCTTTCATATGTTGAATTTCACAATTCAGAGCTGTGAATTCAGTTCCTGTCCTTCCTTTGTGCTACTACGACTGGGGATTATCAGACTCAGAACGCCAGCTTTCCAGTTCAAGGGCTCCTGCAGAATTCTTAATCAGCTCTTCTGAGGCCCCTGTAATCCCCTGGCAGATCAAGGCTGATCTCACCACGAGGTGCCCTCCCTCTGCCCCTGGCCGCACATGCATTTCTTGTTCTCTGTCAGCAACAGCATTGCAGTTCCCACACAGTGTGCTGTGACCTGAACAGCAAGTGTGTGTGTGTGGGGGGGGGGGGGGGGGGGAGTTAATTATTGAATTTAATCTAATTCTTCCCATGCTAGAAAAGCAAACCATCCTTTAACAAAAAGCAAACACTTTCCAGTGCAGCCATTGTTTTAAGTACTGAGCAGGAAGCGCGTTTGTTTGAACTGACCACACATGGGTCCCCGGGGGCTGTCTGGTGAGAGCTGGGGGTTCCCGCAGAACGCCTGCTGGTGGCCGGGTTGGAGCCATCATTCCTGCTGAGTGGACGGGTTGCAGCCTGAACCGAGCCTGGTTCTCATCAATCCTCCCAGATCTGAGTTTGGTACACTTCTGTCGCTAGGGAGAAAAGCGCCTTCATTTGTATTCCGCCGCTTACAGTCCCGGGCTTCCACCGCATTTCAAGAGAGAGAGGGGCGCTTTGTGTGTCTACTGAGCCACAGCCGAGCTGCTGTGCCAGGTTAACCTCCGGGCTAGGGATCAGACTGCAGGGAGAGGGGGGTGGATGGTACAGACCATCCTTTCCCTGGGAGAAAGGACTCAAAATGAAAAGAAAGGGATTTCAACTCACCCTTGCCTACCCAGCTCTCTTTTAAGCTTCACGCTGTTGTGGGGGAGGGGTGGGCTCACTTCATCCACTCCCACCGTGGGGCAGCTCCCTGGCTGCCAGGCACACAGGTGGGACTGGTGTAAGCCGGTCACTGAGCAGAGCCTCTCGTCTGAACGCCTTTCCTCCTCACATTCCGCGGGGAGCCTTCTCCTTTGTACTGTCTCGAGCAGAGCAATTTGGTGGTTGCTTCTGAGTGGTCAAGAGCAAGTCGTTGGGCTCTGCATCCCACATTTCCTAGTAATCAGCAAGAAGGAAGCAGATGGTCACCCCCTGTGATTTTAAAGTGTGTACATGGGAACTGCAGACTGCCATCAAACATCACAAATGTCACTTGGCTTCCCTGTCTTGCTTTGCTGCAAAAGGAACTCCTGACTTTGCATCGTCTGGATAACCAGGGACAGGCAGTGCATAGGAAAATTGGCCCACATTTTGAAGCCGTTGTCTCTTCCTGCCAAAAGAGGGTGCGCCGCAGCGTCACGCTGGTCTCTCCCGAGAGGGGAGGGGGCAGTTGGAAAAAGCAAAGTGGCTATTGTCTGTGTAGCCTCTCTCCCTTCCATGTCTTCCTATCTCCCAACCAAACCCTCCATCTGACTACCAGCTCTTCCCTCAACCTCAGTGCTTGTCCTTGCTGCCTGGCACACTTTGCCACATGATGTCAGAGTGACGCAGGCCAAATGCCCCTTCCAGGATGGCTGGATTCTTGGAATCATTTCTGTGTTGAGCTCCATCCATTAAGTCTGAGTTCTCACCCCTGTGAGCAACAGCCTAGGGAGCTCTGGACACAGCTGCCCAGCCTCTCGTCCTGGCTCAAAGTCCACAACGCTAGGTTTCCCTACGGGAGCTGTGCATCAGAACATTTCTCCTTCGGATTCAGCTCCACCAGCCTGGACCCGTGCCAGCTAATCCATCTTTATATCTGTATCATGCCCAGGCCTTGCCTCTGGTCTGTGGTTCTTGTCTTCCTTGGCCCAACCGGCCCTCCTCTATCCCACCCATGGGACAGCACTCCTCCCTGTTCCCTGTCTCCTTTCTTCTCAGACACCCCGCTCACCATTGTGCTTTCAGATGAAATATCATCTCACTCCACTGTACCATGTACTTGTCATTTGGTTTTATCTTTAAAACAGGATGCTAAAACCTTATGAACGTAAAGTAGAACTTTCAGCAGAATATGGCACCAGGAATAACTGAAAAATACACAGTTGTATCACTCCAGACACATTTAGAAAATGTGGAAGTCATTCCTTTGACTAGTGTGAAAATTCTGAGCTTTGCCCTGCCAGGTTTTATTGGGTTTGAAATCATTGTTTTGTTTGTGTAACCACAAAGTTCCCTACTTTGATTTCACTTCTTTCCCAGGATATCCTATCCTCATCCTGCCACTTCCCCATGTAATCAGCTTCCTATTATTAGCATAGTTTGTGATTTCTTTTCCTTTATTCCCAGGATCACTTTAAAGTTGAAGTACTGCACATTATTTAATATTGAATGTAATGACTTGCAGTCTGTGACTTCATAATTAAAAGGGGCTTTGGGTGGGTCTTTGGCTCTGAGAACCAGTGTCTGTTATTGACTCTGATGCCTTTCCTCCTTGAAAATGCTGCGAAGGCAGCCCTTGTGTTCTCTGCAGGAAGGATTTGGTTCTGAGATCCTGCACTGATTTTGCCTTCCCCACCTTGGCCCAGCTCTTAGCCAGAGGGGTTATTTTCTGAAACAGGGCTATTGAAATTGGCCTGGTAACCAGGGCAAAAAAAAAAAAAAAAAATAGGCTTGACAGTCCAGCTGTCTAGTAAGAGCTCGTATTGTGAGCTGGGCCCCACCCAGGCCTGTCCTGGACCTGCCCTGAGCATACAGTTTCTCTTCCTTCTCTCTCCTGAGCCTCCTCTTCCTGAAACCAGCACATTAGCTCTCTGTTGGTTTTGCCTGTGAGCTTGGTCTGCCTGGCTGCCTGAAGGTCCTAGGGTAAGAGGTGACCTACACTCGGTTTTCTCAGGTCTCCCGCTGTGCTGAGGCCTAAGGACACCTGGTAAGTTCTCAGTGATGGATTGCTGAGTGTTTGGGGTTTTCTTCATCCTCTTCCCTCTCTTGAAGTTTGGAGACCCTTTACACTACTACCCAAAGAAAATAATATCTGGCATTCATTTAGCTATTATGAGTTGCCAGGTCTGCGCTGAGCCCCTCAAGTTGTTTATAATTCTGACCACAACCTTATAAGGATATCGGCATTCCTGACTTACAAATAAGAAGACTGCGACTGAGGGGGGTTTTAAATGGTCACCCAGGAAATCCGGCGTGCCAGCCAGATCAGCTGGACCCGGAGCTCCTTTCTCAAATGAGTCCCCTAGACCTCCCACACGCACCTCTCAGCCCACAGGAGGGCCTCTTTGCATGGTCACTGAAGGGCATTCTCTAGGGAGCCCTGTTCTCTGGCCGATTTACACACACTTGGTGGGTGCAGAAGCTAGACTTGGGAGCACAAGTCTCTGCCATCCTCCTTTGAGCTTTTGAAATGCCACTGCCATCATCTTAATATATGAAGGTGCGTAAAGCCAAGTAACCGGTCACGGGAGAACTGTTTCTGTGTGAGGCAGGAGAAAGCAGATAGCCTGGCCATTGGGGAGAGAGGACCTTCATTAACCGGAATGGAGGGCCTGGGGGTGGGGATGAGCCATCCTAATCTAATAGATTTAGCTGGTCATCCTATTTTCACCTAAAAAAAAGAAAGCATCCAGTCAGACTGTCCTAGAGTGTGGTTATTAGTTTGTTACACTGCTGTATTGTCACTCTTCTTTGTTCAGTCTGATTTAATCTGTATAAAGGAAGAGAATTTCTTTGTCCATCAGTGTTAGATACATTGCTAGGTTGACCCTTTAGCCCAGCGGTTCTCAACCTGCGGGTCTCAACCCTTTCACAGAGGTCGCCTAAATACATCCTGTATATCGGATATTTACATTATGATTCATAACGGTAGCAAAATTGCAATTATGAAGTAGCAAGGAAGATAATTTTATGGTTGGGGATCACCACAACATGAGGAACTGTATTAAAGGGTCGCATCATTAGGAAGGTTGAGAACCATTGCTTTAGCCAATTAGAACATCAATTGAGCAGTTGTGGTCTAACCAACCTCAAGAAAAGTACTATGGAGAAACATAAGTGTAATGCATGATCTCCAACCTAAAGGGCTTCCATTCTATTTAAAGAGATAAAATAACACATGTAGAGCTAGTAGGAAGACATGCTGGAGACATAGGAATGGCAGCATAGTGTGTCATGTTTATGCGTTCGGACTCTGGAACCAGACTCCTTTGGTTCAAAACCCCATTCCACCATCCCCACCTATCCTGTGGCATATCATTTTATCTCTGTGTTCGGTTTCTTATCTATAGAACAGGACTGTTACCAATATCAGCCTCCTATGTGTACAGCACTTAGCACGATGACTGACAATAAGCACTGAATACACGTTAGCGGTTATGGAAGTTAATACAGTCACACATTCAACTGTTGTTTACGGTGTTGGCCCCAAGCACATGGGAGAGAACAAGGAAGGCAGGAGTAATCACAGATGTCTTCATGAAGGAGACTTGAGCTGAATAGGCATTAGTTAAACAGGCAGAAGGAGAGAAGGCATTTAGAACAAGGTAATAGGTGAGAAGCAAGTATGATTATGCCAAGTGCGGGTATAGGTTATGGGGTGAAGTCCCGGCCGCTCGAGGTTTTCACCTTGGAGCCTGGCGGAATGGGGCTCTAACCCCAGAAGAAAATGCGAAAGAGACTTCGTTTGCATCCTAAAAAATTAAAATGAGAATAAACTTTATAAGTAAGTCATTTAGTAACATTCTTTACCCAATAAAAGAATCTCCTTTATAACAAAGTGTCTCATTCATAGTAAAATGATTTGGTGAAAAGTCGATTTAGGTTCATAGTTGCCACGTTTGTCACTTAGACATTTGCAGATCAAAAAAGAAGACTTCAGATGAAAGACAACATGTGTGGCATATCCAGCCCCATTCACATAGAGATGATGGGCAGGGCTAGTCACGAGAGAGGGCGTTCCTCAGGGAATAAGCAATGAGAGAGAGAGAGAGAGAGAGAGAGAGAGAGAGAGAGAGAGAGAGAGAAAGAGAGAGAGAGAGAGAGAGAGAAAGAGGAGAGTCTGCAACACTGAGGTCCCTGGACACTTGTAATTAGAGGGGGAGACGGAAGAAGAGCCTACAGCAGAACAAAGGAAATGCTTGTGAAGAAAGGAAGCACATCGGGAAGGACGTTTCTCATAGAAATGTCTAAGCTTCACACAGGCCTGGAGAAAGCTTTTTACTTTGTCCCTGAGATTATTAGTGTTATTCAAATGTGAAAGTGGGAGAAAATAGCATAAATATGTCTAGAGTCAGCACAAGTTAGACAAACACGATGACAGAAGTGACAATGGAAGTATAATCTACCCAGTTGCTAATTGCTAACAGACACCCATGGGCCCTGAAATGTCATGATGCTTTTTGAGAGTTTTGAAAAGTCAAAATGCTTTTCACATTCTGTCTCCTCACAAATGGTTCTCAAGGTAATAATGTTATGTTCCATGTTTCAGAGACAAGGCGAAAGGATGGGGTGGGATGTCATCACACTTCTGCTCACACGCTCCAATGGCTTCCCATCACACTTAGGGTGGCAGCCCAAGGTTTTAGTGTGGCTGCAAAGCCCACAAAATCTGTCCTTGTAGCTCATGCTATTATGAGCGATGGCTCTTGTCACTGTCTGACATACATAATGGCCACTTGTTTATTTTATCTCCTTCCCAAGCAAAGCTGCAGGTCCGTGAGAGCCGGAGAGTGGGTTCACCCAGCACTGAGCACAGGGCCAAGCATGTGGAAACCCCAGAAATCCTGATGGTGGGGAGAGAGACAACAAAACCGGCCCAGTTCGGGGAGGGAGGGGTTGTTGTTGTTTTGTGGGGAACTTTGATAACTGAATACATGCACAACCCCCTCCTTTCTGTTGCTGAAAGCATAGATGATACTCACCTTAATTTAAATGGGAGAGGCCATGGCCCCGTGAGTTGACCGATCGAT
>PVJC01014418.1:0-36483 GCA_004026665.1 Murina feae | reverse complement strand
GCGTGGTAGTATAGTTCCTTCGAGTGGTTTACCTAGCCATCGCTTTTGTATACCTGAGATCATTCTGTTTACACAATTTGGTGTTCTACTAAAAAGACTCATTGAAAAATAAATTTTGAACTTTATTCCCAATTTTAACCTGGATGTGTGGTGGCCATTCCATGTGCTTCCAGCATCCCAATCGTGGATTTTCCAGATGCCTGCTGCCCTGAGCCTTCGTTGACGGGAGGCATCCACTGAATACTGTGGTAGGCATGAGTATTCTGGATATGATAAAGGAAGAGAGCAAGACCTACTATTTACGTAGTAGCCTGGGATTAATCACATTGTGTTTACTTTTATCCCCCGGACATTTGTATGCAGAAGAAATAAGGTTATATTTATCATTCCGAGCAACTTTGAAGAGTTCCCGCCACACACAACCACCACCAGGCATGAGGGTGATGTGGAAGGCAAGACTGAGAGGATTCAAGGGCGAAAAGCAACCTCCAATCAGGTTGATTGTGTGTCAACAAGTCACAGGACTTAAAATCATAAAAATTGAGATTTGCAGCTAGAGTATGGATCTCAGTCCCAGACTCAGATGGTCAGGAAGTGCCCATTTCTTTGTTTTCTTTAAAAGACAATAAGGTGATTTCCAAGCATCTCTCTTGCCACAGTGGGAAGGTGATGTGGTCTCAGACACCAAATCTGGGAAGTGTATGTGCTGCCAGAAAACAAGAATGAGTCTTTGCTTTCTTATTTGCCTTGCTGCTGCTAACAGCCAGCCAAGCCCCAAGTGGCTCCTTAAAATTCAATTCTTTTTCTTTATTTCCCTGACACATGGAGATCAGAGTTCAAGTCAGACTTCTCCCCCCAACCATCCCTTCTGTCATCCCCTTGGAGGTCAGTCTAATTTGCTAGGGAAATACCTAAAAACTAAGCACCAATCTCTCACTCATCTCAGAACCTGCCACCTCTTCTCTCCCCACCCCTGGAAAGTTCCCCTTCCTCTCTTAAGTTCTTTAAGACACGTGCTCCTTTTTCCTCTCCTCAGGGCACCTAAGACAACCTGGAACAGATCTTGGAGAAAAATTCTGCCTCCATCCAAAACACAGATCTCCTCTAAAGTAAAAACAGGTTTCCCTTTTGAAAGATGAAAAATATATATATATAAGAAAAAAGTGATTTTTTTTTAAATTAGCCTTCCATAGAAAAGACCTTGAAGATGACTCAGTCAAGTTCACAAAGCCAGGGTCCTTTATTCTTTAGCATCAGGAGGCTAGGTTTGTCATAAGGTGATAAGCCTGACCTTGGAAGCCAGACTAGGAGTCAACTCCTGTGTAACCCTAGCTTTGTGGCCATAGCCTTCTGGGGTCATATTTCTCCCAGCACAAGTGCGTGGCTCAGAATAGGATCAACTGATATTACTTGTCTTTGTCCATAGCCAACTGCCTCACCAAGTCACTGCCTAGCCAGTGCCACAGCTGTTGCTCTAGCTCCTCATATCCTAGGAGCAATTGGAGGAAAGGCCACTTTTCCTAAAACCTGTGTCTGGTACCCACACTTGAAATCGGTCAAGCAATGGATTTTTAGCTGAATTTGGTCTAAATGATCCAGGACCTTTAGATGATAGAGATTTTCCTGCTGGGGAACGTCACAGTTTGTGCAATTCAATACTCTGACCTCTGAGGACCTTCCAGAAGCTCTTCAACTATGAGTATCATTTTGATCCATAAGGAAACTGTCTTTCTGAAAATAAACCAAATGATAGAGCATGCTCTTAAATCCATCTCTCTTGATTTTTCCTGTCTCCTAGTCAGATACAGAGTTTTGGGATAAGATGCAAGCAGAATGGGAAGAAATGGCCCGGAGGAACTGGATATCCGAGAACCAAGAAGCCCAGAACCAAGTTACAATTTCAGCTAGCGAGAAGGTGACCACTTCTCTTCTTATACCTGCTGACAGGTTTTCTCAATCTCTTTGAATCATATAATCATAAATTAGTTGGCAATCATTTTGTGGAAAAAAAAAATCTAAGAATCAAACAATTTACTATCAATCAGATCTAGAAGAAATTCTGATAGATGAAAACAGTATAACCAAACAATATATCAGAGCAGCAAAGCTGGAATAGAACACCCTTATTTTTATCAATGTTAATACAGACAGTTTGGCCATCAACTATAGCTTGGATCCTGACTGCTGGCCAGTTACTGAACTAACTGACTTTGAGAGTGTGTTGGAACAGGACCTGGGCTAATCCCACAATGCTTTTCATCAGGCAGTCCCATGAGCCACGTGGATGAGCTGATAGAAGTGATATCAATGGGCAGGGGAATGAAGCAGGGGGTAAGACTGTATCTCATAGGTAGTCATTACACAGCTAGCAAAGAAACCCAGTGGAAAAGATAGGCCTTCACACAACCAGGTCAAGTCCCAAGGGGATCCCTCAGAGATATTTCCCTGACAGGAGCTCCGGCAAATGCGAGCGCAGTGAACAGCCAGCCAAATTACCCATGAGGTCCCAGTTGCCCTTAGATTTATGCTTTTAAATACAGTTGGGGAGAGGTGGCGGGGGCGCTTGAGAAATAAGTTTAAATGGCTTGAAAGATAAAAAGAGATGCGGAATTTTCTTACATTGGAGAGGGGAATCATATATAGTATATGCTTGTATTATGATTTTGGTGGAGGAAGTCTCAATAATATTTAGTTCTGGATAATTTCCATGATAGTTCAGTCCAACAAATATTTATTTGTGTCTACTCTGCACTAGCTACTAGGGAAATGATGATTAATAGTCTCTGATCTTAGGGGATTTTCAATCTATATAGTCATTAAGATGTCTTTCTCTTCTTCATATTCTGTGTCCCTCAGTAGGCCAGGCAATCTCATAAAATTGAAACAACCATCTCATTAAGAATAACTGTCTTTTCTGCAAAAAAGTCAAAAATCAAAACTAAGTAAGAAGAAAGAACATTGATGCAGAACATCAGACTCTAATTACAGATGTCTTCCATTTCTATCTTCCCCTCCCCCCCCTTTGAACTACAGTCCTTGAACCTGAGATATGGCTAGGACTCTGAGGCCCACACTCCTGGGACCCCATATCCGCAACACAATTACATAAGCTCAGTGGCTTTTGATAAGGGGTTTGTCTTCCTGAAGGTCTCCATTTGATCTATTTTAAAACCTCAATAGCATCATGAACAGACTAGCTTAATTGTATTTATCAAATTAGAAAGATTTTATTATAATCCATGCTAGCTAACGTTGCAATAAGTAATGTCTCTCAGGGACTTCTGTTGAGAATTTAAATTGGGACATACTTTCTCAAGAACAATTCAGCTACACATATCAAGGGCTTCAAAATAGTTCATAGCTTTAACCTAATAAATCTCTCTAGAAGTCTATCTTAAAGTAATAATCAATGCACACAAAAAATTTGAGCATGAGGCTTTCACTGTAACTATTTATGAAAATAATCTGAAAGCCCATCAATATGGGTTTGACTAAGTAAATGTTAATATAAATAATTATAACTAAAACTAGATGGGGCTTACACTGTAAAACTGCACCTATAGTATGAGCTTATTTGTTTAATGTACATAGTCATAGAAAAACACTAGATTATTTGTACTTTCTGCATTGTTTAAATTTTTACAATGAAAGAAGATCGGTAAGATTAAAACATGCATTCTCAGTGAGCGATATAGCCACCAATGGGGCATATACTGGTTTGAGGCGTAGGAGGACAAAAGAAATCTTAGATATTACAATGGTTTATAACCCTCAAAAGGGCCACAATGCATAAACAGATATACAGTAGTCAGTATAACACTTCAGGAGACTGGGTGGGAGCATGTAGCAAAAATATATGCAAAAACTCAGTATTTTTACAATGTTGGGGAGCAGGGCATGAGATGGTTAAAACAAAATGAACAAAAAAAATATTAGAATAAAAACAAACTCCAAAATATTAGCAGTGATCAGATTTAGGTTGTCGCATTTTGGGTACTTTTTATATTAGTCAATGACAAAAATCTACAAAATCTAAAGGCTATACAATGAAAATGTACATTCATAATAAGAAAAAAAAAGTAATTTAAATTTAAATGGTTAATTTTATGTTATGATATAAAATAAAATTTCACCACAATTAAACATACCTCGATTGGGGGTTGGGGAGATGAGAAGAGATAAACAAAAGAACTTATATATTACTTAGTGCATAGCCCACGGACATGAGCAATAGTGTGGCAAAGACCTGAGGGGGTGGGTAAGACTGAGAGGCAAGGGTTAAAGGGGGGGAATGGGAGACATCCATAATACTATCAACAAGAAAATATATATATTAAAAATAAATAAAATAAAAAATTTTCGAAAAATAATTTAATTGCAATTAAATTAATTAAACACTTTAATTTAAATTTCCAAAGAGCTTACTGCATGTGAGAATGAGGAGATAAACTCATGGACCTGTGTTGGCCCTTCTGTGTTGTAGGGCTATTACTTCCACACGGAAAACCCCTTCAAGGACTGGCCAGGTGCATTTGAAGAAGGCTTGAAGAGGCTGAAGGAAGGGGACCTCCCAGTCACCATCCTATTCATGGAGGCCGCGATTCTCCAGGACCCAGGAGATGCAGAGGTGTCTTTCCCCCTCATCCTGCCAGGCTCAGAGAGGGGCTGCATGCGCTAGTGAGGGACAGAGGGTGACACAGAGCTCTACTGGTGGCATTTTCATCAAGTAATGGTTCCCAAAGGAGTTAGCCTGGCACAGTGCGATGTGACCTGTTTTCTGACCAAATCTGCACTATCTTATCTATGGTGCCACAAAAGAAAGGGTGGAGAGAAGAAATGAAAAACTAAAATTGCCTACCTAGAAGCTCGGTGGCGGTGTTCAGGGGGCAGTGTGCTGCCTTGTCTGGGTCTAGAGAGACACCCTCTCTCACCTTTGATTTACTCACCCCACATTTATCGAACACACACACCATCCCAGAACTTGTGCCACACACTGGCTCAGATCCCTGAAAGGCCAGAGAAATGGAGTAACTGAAAAGATGGGTTAGTGGTCTATCTGGAGGGGCAAGTCAGCAAGCCAGTGCAGTGTAATAAATGCAAGTGCACAGGAGGCAAGGAGAGCAGACAGCAAGACACTGACTCAGCCTTCCCCTCTAAGTGAATCCAAAGCTGAGTTTTCAAGGAGAGAGGATTCATTAAAGACAGCAGGGGAGTGGAGTTGTTGTTTAGAGGAAATGGTTCTTGGCTGAGCAGACGGACCTGAAACATTAGGTTAGGGGATGAGGGGGGAGAGAATGGCAGGAGTGGAGGCAAGAAGTCGGCAAGGGTTTGCACTTCATCCTGAAAGCCGTGGGGAGGGAGCACTAGGAAAGAGCGTGCTAGAAAAACCCCTTTCTCTGATAAGAGCCTTCTGCAATCTTATCTTGGTCCACGACACTTCCAAACCTGTGAAGGCCTGTCATCAGATGGTGGCAGGTCTGAAGCCCTTCTTCATAGATTGTAATTTTCAGGAAACTTCTATAAGGGATATGCCCAGAGGAATTGGAGACATTTTTAGGAATGGTTATGTACGGTGCTGAGAAGGCGGCATGGAATAGAGGTTAAGCTTCTCAGACTCTGCCATTCTGTGTGGGCTCAAATACCACAGTATCCAGAGTTCTACTGCTGGTTAACCATGAGCCACGTGGTCAGGGACAAGTCATTTAAACCCTCTTAGCTTCCGTTTGCTCATATGTAAAGTGGAAATCACAATCATAATAACCATCTCATGGGGTTTTGCGAGGGTTAGATTCGTTCAGTGCTCAGTTCAGTGTCTGCTACATCAGTATTTAACCTTTATTTCTACTATGGGTTGTACTTTGTGTTGAAAGAACAAGTAAACTGATCATTAAAGCCCCTGGTATCTTGTTAGTCAAAACACTGAAAATGAAATGAGATGGAACTGAGAACTGGCATTCTGAATCAAAATATTAGAATTTTTCAAAAGATACTTTTAAAAGAAGGTGAAGAGAGTTGCCAAAGAACATACATGCATAACCCATGGACACAGACAACAGAGTGACGAAGGCCAGGGGAGCATTGGCAGGGACTGGGTGGAAGTGGGCAAAGGGAGGGACATCTGTCATAGTGTCAACAACAACAAAAAAGATGTTTGAATCATTGTAGAAGAGAAAATCATAATAGAAAAATACATTAATAGAAAAATACAGGTCAACCCTACCTCTCCCCCCAAAAAAAAAATAATGTCACCCTACGTTTCTAGATGCCATACGTTCTCATGTATATTATATCATTTAACACGACAACTCTGGGAGATTAAAAAAAGTATCTTATTATCCCAGATTCATTCATGAGAAGATGAGGACATTTGGTTACAAATGGGTCCTAGATAATGAATGACTCAGGGTTTCTGAATCTATGTAGACCCTGTCTAAGATAGTAGACATTCTGTGCACAGTGAAGTGATGCCCAGAGCCTAGGAAGAAGGCCTCCGAGAAGGACTTCCATCCATCTCTTCTTAAGAAGCATTCTGGGATGTATGGAAGGTGAAGTAAAACATGGATGCTGCTTTGTGTATATTGGAAAGATTTAAAAGAGTCACTGAAATTCTGGGGGGAAATAATTAGTATTTTTATGAGTGTGTACAGTATGTGTAATAATAATTCATAATCTTATAGCACTTTAAGGTGGCTCTATAAGTGTTCTCATATAGCTTGTTTAAAAACATCCATAGCATTGATTCTCAAAGGTGGGAGAGTTATGCACTTTCCACACCTTTTCAAATCCCTAATTCTCAGATACACCCCCAGCAAATTTGAGGGTAACGTGTGTAATGGGAAGTCTTTTTTATGTGCATTACTCTTGTATTGGTGTGAGAATTATTAATATTAAAAATGTCATTCCAGATATGAAAACCATTATCTGCTTGAAGATATTTCTCACATTATTTACAATAGCAAAGGGTTGAAAACAATCTCAGAGCAATAAAGGAACCGGTTGAGTTAATAATAGTATATCCATATAACAAAATTTAAATTAAGAACTATAAGTAGGAAGATTTCGTAAAAACATGAAAAAAAATGCTATGATGCAATATAAAGTGTTAAGTGTAGGCTTTAAAATTATAGGTACATTACATTGCACTTTATATATTTTGTGCATTTTAACAGTGACTATACAGGGTGGGGCAAAAGTAGGTTTCTAGTTGTTTACATGGAAAATAATACAATAAGTAACAATACAGGAATAAACTGTGTCATGTCCTCAAAACTGTAAACCTACTGCCCAACCTATATCAGAGCATGAAACCTTGTAAGGGGTTTGGTTTTGTTTGTCCCTAGTTCCTCAATTTCCTGTTGCCCCTTCTAATAACTGCTTGACTTTCGTTTATACAAATTAATTTTGTACATCTTGAGATTTCTTACTGTAAACTTTATTTAGCTACATTTCTGGATTATTTTTTCTACCTTTTTTTTTTATCACAAATGCATACTTTGTGTCCTTATCTTTTGGTCTTAAGATACCTAATATCTCAGAAATTCAGAAGTTTCCATGGATCACAGGAGAGGTTTCCAAGAGTCACAAAAGAGTTTGATTGAAAAAATGCATGCGATATTTTCCCCTTTTACAAGACTCTCCCATCTGAGACAGGTTGCTCTGCATAGAGGGATCTGTCGCAGGCAAACAAACCAACTACTGCACACGAGTGATTCTGCTTCCTTCTGCAATGTTGACATCAGTTGTTTCTTGTAGGCATGGCAGTTCCTCGGGATCACTCAGGCAGAGAATGAAAACGAGCAAGCAGCTATTGTCGCCCTCCAGAGGTAGTGAAGCTAAGTGCAAAACCACGAAACTGGTGAACACCTGTTAACACTTTGTAATCGGGCATTTTCCCGCCAAATCTCGTGCTTCACTGTGTGGTATCGTTCGAAACACTTTCCTTTGTGCAGGGGTACATTACAAAACGAGCACATGTACCGCGTTTCACTGCGTAGTTTATGAGTGGCACACACACGACAACGACGTAAAACATTTTTATTTTTGCCGGTTCCAACTAGAGGTTCCAATGTATGTTTCCTCATGTCCATTGACAGTCTCCCTGGTGGATCCCATTTTACTAATTTCCCGCAAAAAAAAAAAGTGTTGTTAATGGACTTCCCATTGCTTCAGATTTACCTTTTGACCTTCATAGACATTGCAAAGAATTTGGCCGGAATAAGTGCTGAGAGGCCCCATATGACTTACACATAGCTGTGAAAAAGCGGGAACTGACAAGGAAATAATGTTCCTCAATCTCAGTGCTAGGCCATTTACAAATCGATGGCCTTCATTAGCATGAAAGCATCTATGTCAGAAGCAGTCATAAAATAGACTCACTGAATAAATAGGCCTTTTAATGTCCTTCCACAGCATCTGAAAGTTCTTTTCAGAAAAAAATGTACTCAGATAATCTCAATGCAGTTTTAGCTCTGGTGACTACAAAGTGTCTCCCTGAGATATTTTCATCAACTTGCAAGTTTGAGCCCCTGACTAAAGCTCTAGACTACTTTGGGAGGGTATAGCATTGCACCACACTTGATTAGAGCTCCCATCTAAACCCTGGGGGGGGGGGGGGGAGGAGGACAGCCCCTACCAAATAGATTCCCATTTTTCCTACTCTTTCATATATATATCCTCTTCCTGAAGCACTGATATAGGGATCATCTAGGGCAGCGGTTCTCAACCTGTGAGTCGCGACCCCTTTGGCAGTAGGAACGACCCTTTCACAGGGGTTGCCTAGGACCATCCTGCATATCAGATATTTGCATGACAATTCATAACAGTAGCAACATTACAGTTATGAAGTAGCAATGAAAATAATTTTTTGGTTGGGTCACAACATGAGGAACTGTATTTAAAGGGCCAGATGGTTGAGAACCACTGATAGGGCTTGCTACTCAAAGTCTTATCCAGAGACTCCTAGCATCATCATCACCTGGGAGCCTGTTAGACCCGCACAGCCTGGGCCCACTGCAGGGCCTCTGTGTCAGAGGCTGCATTTACCAGATCCCCAGATGATTCCCAAGCACATTCAAGTTTAAAAAGCCCTTGCCAGAGGCCAGTGGAACAGCATGAGGGGAAGCATCGTAGCCTGGGCCTCCCATAAACCCACATTGCTAGTCTGGAAACACGGAATTTCCCTCTCCTTTACACAACACTGGTCCATCTTTCATCTCTGGATGTCCAGGTTTAATTCAAATCAGTTTGTTTGTGGATAAGGTGCATTTCATACATTGACAGTAGAGCAGTGTTAATGATATCCCCTGCCTCTCATTAGATTAACTACTAATAAATTATGTGTAGGGATTAGCCACATTTTCTATAGCTTTTAAATTATTTATTAAAATTACCAAACCTGACATGCATCAGGGTGGGTTTTAACTTTCTTAAAAATAAGCGTAGGTCTTAATTATCATGTAGGTAATGAATGTGATATTCTCCAGGGACTTAACCCAGCAGTACCATTTAATTAAAAAAGACCTCAGATTTTCTAAAGACCTGTTCAGACTCTAACTCTGGGGGAAAAAATCTGAAATTAACCGCCCCTGTCCGTCTTTCAGGTGCTTAGAATTGCAGCCCAACAACTTGAAAGCTTTGATGGCTTTGGCCGTGAGTTACACGAACACGGGCCATCAGCAGGATGCCTGCGACGCGCTGAAGAATTGGATTAAGCAAAACCCAAAGTACAAATACCTTGTGAAGAGCAAGAAGGGATCGCCAGGCCTCCCCCGGAGGATGTCTAAGTCTCCGGTGGATAGGTATTCCCATCATTAAATTACACCCTTCCACACAATTACCCAGCATGACGGTAATGACTGAGCCTGGGGTCCCCAGAACCCACTCCAGATGGCGTGGAGGACAGCATTCTGCCAGAAGAGCAGCGCTGATTTAAAAGATCGAGCTGAGAGTGGGGCCAACCTCTGGGCACGTGATCTACACCGTGGGCACCCACAGATATTTATCTGAGTGCCATCTGCTAAAGCCAAATGCTTTGGACATATAATTAACCCAAAATAAATTATGATAAGTAGCCTTGTGCCAAGTTTTGTAAAGCCTGAGAATTAGATATGGGGGACAATGGAAGCCCTTTCTTCTGCAATTTTGTTTCTATCAGCAGTAAACCATGATGTTAAATTCTTTCTCACTGAGGCCTCGGGACCAGCCCTAGGGTTTTCTACTTACAGGGTCAGTGGAACTCTCCTTTCCTAGCACTGTTTGTATCTCTGTACGACAAAGTATTTCATGGAAATCAGCAGGAATTTTTAAACTGCAGTATTAATAACAGTCTTCTCATACACTAAGGTATTTTAAGCAAGATTTATATTTCCAGTCTGTAGAGAGCAGCGAACATAATAGTAAATCATTTACGTTCAGACTCTTGGGATTACAAATCTACTCTTCCCCTTGGCAGCTCTGTTCTGGAAGGCGTGAAGGAATTATATCTGGAAGCTGCCCACCAAAATGGAGATATGATTGACCCAGACCTGCAGACAGGTCTAGGGGTGCTGTTCCACCTGAGCGGAGAATTTAATAGAGCGATTGATGCATTTAACGCCGCCTTAACTGTTCGGCCAGAGGTAAGTGCACAGCAAGAAACCATAAGGTTCTCTGTTAAAGAGAAGTTTTCACCAGATGTAATTCGTCCATTTGCTTTGCTTGATCCTCACCTGAGGATCTTTTTTCTGTTGATTTTTAGAGAGCGAGAGGAGGGAGGGAGAGAGAGAGAGAGAGAGAGAGAGAGAGAGAGAGAGAGAGAGAGATTGATTGGTTGTCTCCCATATGAGCCCCAACTGGACCAGGATCGAACCTGCAACCCAGGTGCATGCCCTTGACTGGGAATCTCCAGTGCTCTAACCACTGACCGACGCTGGGCAGGGCTGTGCCACACTTTATTTACCTGCACCCCGCAGTGGAAAGCGATCAGTACTAATGATATGCTACTGTGGCTATTAATACTTAAATACCTAAAACAGAAACATGAATTGCCAGACAGCACGCCATGGTAGCTCTCCTGGATGAATGAGAGTCATTTCACAAAGTACTCCCTAAAGATTTTGGAGTAATTCACCGGGTCAAGGCCCTTGTCCGTGAGCGCGGGAGACATGCTCAGCCATCAGCCTTCTCCTGCAGGGACGGGAGGACGCTGCCACTGAGGCTGGTGCTGGCGGTTAGAGGCCTCTCCCTTTGTCATCAGGACTATTCGTTATGGAACCGTCTGGGCGCCACCTTGGCGAACGGAGACCGCAGCGAGGAAGCCGTGGAGGCCTACACGCGGGCGCTGGAGATCCAGCCGGGCTTCATCCGCTCCAGATACAACCTGGGCATCAGCTGCATCAACCTGGGCGCCTACAGGTGAAGTACGGCGGCAAGCGGCGGGGGGCCAAGGGCCGCGTGCGGGCTGAGGAAGAATAACCCGAAGGGTGGTTTGCCGCTGAAATAGCTCCTTGTAGGGGTGATCCTCCTGCTCCTAAGGGTGAGCTTCCCAGCTTCAGTTCCTGAGGCCTGCTGGAGCAGCAATTTGTTTAGTGTCTCTCAGTCTTTAGAGAGCAGCCATCCTAGCGGCACCTGTGAAATGCAGACTCCCAGGCCCCGTCTAGAGATTATTATTATTATTATTATTCGGTCAGCCGGGGTTGGGACAAGTTATCTGGATTCTTAACATCCCAAGGGCAACTCTGAGAATAGTCCGAACCTTCATTTTCCAGGTAAGAAAAAGAAAACCTTGCGGGGGGAGGGGCAGGGGATCCCAGCAAAATGACTTTTAAAGGGTCCAGGGCCAGATTTTGGCAAAGCACAACCAGGAACCCAGGCTCTCTAAACCAATAAGGTGAGTAATAAAACGATGTGAAGGGAATATTTGTAAATGGTGGTTTGCAGTGTGAAATGTCTTTCTCCTTCTCTTATGATTCCTCATTATTCCTTGGTGTATGTCCTCTCCTGTCTTTTCCCCACTCACAGGGACCACTTTGTTTCTTTTGTGCAATGAAAGTTCGAGTGATTTTTTCTTCTTCTTTCTTTTTCTATTTTCTGAGTAAACTGGTATTGCTTTCATAACTGGAAAAAGAGAGAGAACTCAATGTTAGTTTTAAACCCCCACCAAAAAATGCAAACTTTTTTTTTTTTTCATTCCCAGAAGGAGCCAGGCTTTTAGAATCAGATCAGCTTGGGTTCAAATCACAGTTCTGCCGTTTGTTGGTCTTATGACTCTGAGCACATAACCGTGAGCCTAAATTGCTTCACCTGCTTCAAAAAGGGGAGGGGGGGTTGGCAGAGTAATAATGTCTACCTTGCAGGATTACTGTGCAGTGTAAGTATAATTCCCAGCACAGAGCAGATGCTCCATACCTAGCAGGAGTCAGTATTATGACTATTACTGCTGTCATCAGCAGTATCATTATTGTTATTATTTAGGTAAGTCATCAGAGAGCTACATGACTGCATTGCATCCTTTTGCCATCTGAAGAATTCCTGTTTCTGAACTGCTTTAGGACATTGTGCTGTTGATAAATGTTGAGGCTTTAGAAGCTAGATGCTACATTTATAATAAAAGGATCTTAGAAAGAAGTCACTGATTGCTCAGGTCAAAGCTAGGAAACCTGAGCAGCTCCTGAGCAGCTGGTTTGCTTCATGCTGTGGACATTGCGACCTTGCTGAGGTCCTCATGACAGCCGCTGTGTGGAGGGCCCGAGTGCAGGGTCCTGCCTCCCTGCACATCCGCCTCTCAGGCCTGACAGTGCCCATTGTGTATGTTAACTTCATCCCTGGCTTCCTCTGATGCCCCTAACCTGATTTCATCTTTACCACGGTAAGCGCCACGTCAGCCATAGGTGACTGAGACGGACAGGAAGACGAAACAGGCTTGGTGCTTAACGTGTTCCGCATTCTAGTCACTTATTTTCTAGGTATCTTTTACGAGACAACTTAGGTCTTTTTTTTTTTTTTTTTTGGAACAAGGAGAGATGTAAATAAATACATATGTGCATGTAGGGACACTGAAATGACTTCTATTCTCCCTATTATATAGTCGGGGGAACTGAGGCTTGTAGAAGATAAAAAATTTGCCTACGGTTACATAATGGGATACAAGCCCAGATGCTCTGATGAGAAACTGAACTCAACCCCTGCTCCTCCCCATATTTTTATCACTAATGGGAAAAGTTAGACACCTTGTTTCTGAGTGGGGGCAGATGTTTCCTCTTCAACCCTAGTTATATAAACCACACCTGTGAATGGACTATATCTTCAAGTCATTCTTGGAGTAGAGAAAAGTGGATGCATTGCAGAGTTAGCAATGGCCATTATTCTTCCTCTCCCACATGATTTTCCTAAAATAAAAATTGCTTTGCTTTTTCCTTTCTGATTTTACTACATTAAATGATGATTTTTCACGAAAGAGTAATGACAGAATCAGAAAGTTGTTCATCTGATGAGCCAACACACCATAGAAAGGTGATTTAGAATTTTAGACTAAAATAACTTCATCCATTTTTGTTGTCTTATTTGCTAACTCTGAAATGCGTTGCATTTGTAAATGTCTGTTTTTCTACCCTCTTAGAGAAGCGGTCAGCAATTTTCTCACTGCCCTCAGTCTGCAGAGGAAAAGCCGGAATCAACAGCAAGTTCCTCATCCTGCCATCTCCGGGAACATCTGGGCTGCCCTCAGAATCGCACTGTCTCTGATGGACCAACCAGAACTCTTCCAGGCGGCCAATCTTGGTGACCTGGATGTCCTCCTAAGAGCTTTCAATTTGGATCCTTGAAAGGAAAGAAAAAATAATAATCCCTGTCTTTATGTGTACTCAGAAATGCAAACCTATTTTATTATGAATTCCAAAATGGTGACACCGGATGTTCAAATGGCCATGGTAATAGAGCCTGAGGGAATACCTACAGACAATGCCCAGTCTCTGTTCAGATCCCAAAGCACAAAATGTTATATAGAGTCAAGGTCGGGCTCGAAAGAAGAAGCGAGAGGCTCAAGACTCACCAAGATGAAGTAACTATGTGCATACTCTTTCTACAAGCTGCAAGCCTGTCACAAAACATCTTCTTTGGGTTTTTGTCCCCAATTGCGGCTGATGACACGTCTAAGGAACTTGCTTTGCGACACCCGGAGAAAGCACTGCCTCAGATCAGGGAATTCTGACTATTTCTGAACTGTCCCCTGAAATTCCCCCTTTTAGAAGATTGAACATAGTTTGGGCCGAGGTGCATGCACAAATATTAACTCGACTAAAAAGAGGCATTGCTTAAACCCGTACCAATTTTAACTTTTACTGTAGCTTTTTGATTCCAGAGAGGGAGCTTTACTGGCAAAAGCAGTTTTTGCACTAGAAATTTTTGCTGTTCCCAATCAAAACTTTTCTGGGACTGTATATATGCACTTTAATATCTTATTTATGCCTTGCTGGAGTTTTGTTTTGTTGCTCCAATTTTTAACGTGGGGGGAGGGGCAAAGATTTGGGAACTCAGCCTTGTTAGCTCAATGGACCAAATAAAAATTCCTGAAAATAGTTTTTCACAGTGTAGGGTTTTGAAGGAGTGTTTTCCTTAAAGCAGATGTGGTGTAGAGTGTAAATAGGCAAACACAGATCTTATCCACGTGCTGTCTGAGACTGTTTGACCTTAAGCAAGAGGTAAGACGCTGTTCATGCATTCTCTGCAGACCGAAGTTTGATGATGTCATCATTTCTAATGAGTTAAGATGAACTTACTTAAATGTCATATTTTACTTGCTTACTAACTGCCCTGCACACTGATACTCCTTTTCAATTGTTAATATTTTAAATGGCATTTCTTAAGAGTGATAAATACTTTTTTCCTAAAAATTGTATTTTTCTGAGTTCCATAATAATCTGCATTGCTCCCCCTTTTGCATTCTAAGTGACAGAGATCAGTACTTTCGAGCTGAATCTCCCTGAACATCAGAGGTTTCACATGAAAGATGCCTGCCCCTAGGCTCCCCTCTTGAACGTTTATCAAGTACCAGCACTTTCTGTTGGCGATCGTCTTTTATTCCATTGGTACCATCCCATTCGGTTCTTCAGAGTGTTTTGTGCTTATTGGGGGCTCAGTGATTATTGAGAAAGACATCACTTTTGAAAGGATTAGAAAAATTCTTTGCAAAAATGTAACTTCACCAGTGCCCAGTTCCGATAACGTCCTAGTAAGTTGTCCCATTCTTCTTCAGTTTGCTTCCTCCAGAATCTTCCCAAAACAATCTGATCCCAGCTTTTCTTCATGTCCTTTGGTTAGTGATATCTGATTATAGTTAACCAGGAAAAAACAGCTTTTGGATCAAAATAGTTCAATTGACTGGGAAGTTAGCTTCTACTGCATACATACTGAACTCGAGGTGCAGGTAGGAATGGTCTTCTCTGTCACATTCAAAGGCCCTGGCACAGGACAGGGCCTCAGGTAAACAGGAAACCACAAATCCTTGAGGCTTGCATACGTTATAACCTATTCTAGTTTATAAAGACGAAAGGTTGAGGCCACTGTGGTGGCAGCTTTGCTGTTCAATGTCAGAGCTCACTCGGGTGAGGTGACACTTCCAGTGGGACCAGCACGAGGCAAGGCAATGAGGCATTCACCTTTGGGCAGCAGTGACAACCAGTCTTGACCTACTTTCCTGCAGTTTCAGAAGCTAAGAAAAGCTCAACAAGATTTTCAAGAATGGTATTCTCCAGAATTTCGAAATCCTAGAAACTTGGCCTGGGAAAGACTCATGGGGCCAGCCTCCAACCAGTGTAGCTACCTGACAGAATAGCATCCCTTTTCCACACGTTCCCTCCTCCTCCGCATCCCTGTGCAAGCGCACTAGCCAGCGGACTTGCATCCATCATAGTCTATTAGGAACCTCTAACCAAAGGATTCAAAGCCACTGTCACAAATGTTCTGCTTATGACAACAACATTCTATTCTTTCAATACCACAGTAATAATAGGCTGTTTTATTAGCTTTGCTGCCACTACGTACATGAGATCAGTAACAATTTAAAGCCTGACAGTGGGGTAAATGTGCACTGTTTTTATTTAACTTGATTGTTGCTAAGTCCTGGCAAACTGGGGGGCCCCGTTTTATTTTGCTATTTGAATATAAAGCAACTTCAAACTCCAAGGAACTGTTTTCAGCGGGAGTGAACAATTTCCATTCCCATCATAATTTGGTCATTTGCAGAGAGCATTTGGTAGGACTTTCTCCAAAATATCTAGTGTCCATCAGAACCAAGATTTTCCCAAGCTATTACCTCTCAGGAGGAGCAGAATTATTGCCCAAGACATTTTTTTCATAATATTTTTAATAAAATTAAAACAGTTACTATAAAGAAAGTGAAGGTTTATAGCAATCAGAGCAACACCAAAAAAGTAAGTAGCAAGATCTTAGAACAGTTTTCATTGTACACATCTTTTTCTTAAGCTTATACACATTTTTTTTAAAAGCAAAATTGTTTTTGGTATCTTATCATCATGGTGTCAAGTTGTCATTTATATTGCTTTTTCCACTTGAAAGGGTAAGAAGATGGCCTTGGTTCCCTTGGAAGCATCTGGGAAGGCCTTGATTATCTCCTTTCTTGCATTATGAGTAACAGCCCAAGCTCTCTCAGAGGATGGTACAATTTCGCAAGAGCGGCCACTCAATTGCATAGATGTGACTTCCAAGGACCAATTTCACCAGGAGATTAGATGAAAATGCAGAGAAGGCCAGTGATCATTGCTGAGTTTCAAAATAGGTTATAACTATGTCTAGCGGGCTATTTCTCTGTGCTATAGATCTCAGTGTGAGGAGGAGTTGGAGGGATAGGAGAGGGAGGGGAAGGAGTAAAGCGCCCACTTACTGGACCGATCGTATTGAGTCAGCATTCCCTTTGCTTTCTCCCACAATCGCTTCCCATGACTCCTTGAAAGAAAGGCAGGTCTTGTCCACCAGGAAACTTTCACACAGAACTGTGAGCTGTGCTTTTAACTAAAACAGCAAATTAGTGATACTTCAGAGGTTGGAAAGTCCAGGACACACCTATTTCCACAGTTTTATGCCATTTCTTCATTCTTTTTTTTTTATTTTTTTTACTTTATTTTTATTGTTAACACTATTACAGATGTTCTCACTTTCCCCCACTTTGCCCACCTCTACTGAGCCTCTGCCCTCCCCATTCCCTCTGCCCATCACCACCATGTTGTCTATGTCTGTGGGTTGTGCATATATGTTTTTTGGCTAATCCCTTCACCTTTCATCCAGTACCCCTCCCCCAACCCCTCTGGCAGCCATCAGTCTGTTCCATGTATCCATGCCTCTATTTCTATTTTGTTTGTCAGTTTATTTTGTTTCTCAGATTCCACATATAATGAGACCATTTGATATTTGTCTTTCTCTGACTGGCTCATTTCACTTAGCATAATAATCAAGGGCTACTGAGTTGAATCTTGGGGGTCTATGTCCAGATATTCGCACTAGATAAACCTTTCTAGTATATTCTTGCTATACAAGCAAGACTTAAACATAATTGTACTAGCCCTACTTGTCCCAGGAGCTCCCAAACTACTTACCATAAACTTTGTACGCTCCTAGGCAATATAAAAGCAAGCTCCCTTTGTGCTCCTTCTTCTCTTGTCCCTGAATTAGTTCCACAGAACTGGGCTATACTTTCACATGGTTGTTGCTGTTGTTTTACACCTTGAAATGCTGTTTCGAAAGAGGGTGTTCTGAAGGCTTACTTCGTGTGGCATTTTATCAAGGCCTCTTATTTTAGAAATTACTACACACGCACACACATAATTTTAACTTTCAAAATAATTCCAAATGCATTCCCTCTCTGGATTTCACTGCCCGGTTTATCTTCTCAGTATTTACAGAACTGGTTGAACTATAAACTGTTTTGAACTAAGTAGATACATATATACATATATTTTTAAGAGTGTCGGAGATTAACTCTGGCATAGTGTTTGTAAAAAGGCAATTTTTAAAAAGTGGCTTCACTTTTTAACCTCAGGTGCAGAAATAGCGCATGCATTCATCCTCGCAAATTTGCCTACTCAAATATTAACCAAAGCATGCAAGATAACAGCACTGAATGTGAACTTAACCCAGTGCATGGTTGAACTGCATGGGTTAGCTTATTTTTCCTTGCTTCTGGAGAAGGAAGCATTTTCGTGAACTTTGTGTTACAGTTTTTCTATTTGTTTTTAATATCCTATCCTTAAGATCACTTTGATGCCGTCACACTGAACTTGACACATATCCACGTGTCTGGTTTATGCAGCTTTGCAGCCAGTGCCAAACTACTCCTCTGACCAGTAGAGGCACACAGATCTAAAACATAAGCAAAATCCACGTATCCAAAGGCTACTGATCAAAATTATGTTGATTGCTTCAGCTCTGTTTTGGGTTCTAGTGCATTTCAAATACTTTCCAAAAGTTTAAGAATAAATGTAGAAATACTAAGATTCTAAATAAGGTAGAGATTAGGGTAATGCTAGGTACATGAAAACCATTATAAAGCAAAGTGAACATGGGGCCTTAAGAGCCACAAATGTCATGCAGCAAGTGTGTGGATGTCACGCCATGTCCTCGACATATTCCTGTTTGTATGATAGGTGAGCTACTTGGATCCATGTCATTTGAGAAGCTGGACTTGGTCAATATGACTAAAAACATTGAAATTCGGGGCTGAAGAGGTAGTTTCACGGTCACTCAGACCAGCTCTGAAGTCTTCTCATGGCCTTTGTCTGTGATCCCTGCTTTATGAAGAAATCAGGACAAGGAGACCAGAAGTGGAGAGAGCAGAGCTCAGTGAGGCAGTAGGGGTTCTTATGTTAGAACAGCTTTGTCACCATTTCACCCACCCTTAACCCGCCATACATGCACATGCACATGAGCTCAAAGACAGTGTTTCCCAAACACACAGCAAAGACCTTTGTGTGGAGATATTGAAGAGTTAAAAGGAGGAAAAAACGAAAATTAAAGTGTGAGGTTTAACAAACTCACATGTGGTATTTTGCCTTGAGTAAAGTTTTCGCTACTTGCAACCTTTACAGAAATATCAAAAAAGAAAAAAGAAGAAGAAGAAAAAATACCCTCTAGAAACAAGCACCCAATCTCAGAACTGTTTTCTCACAAAACTAATTAGCAATGTTACAGAGTGGGACACTTCCCTTAGAAGCCTGCACTCAAAATAATATTGAGATGAAAAAAAGGGACAATTTGCTCAACAATAAAATGTGCTTTTTATTTGAGTGAAATGGTGCGACACAAAAAGGGATAAGGGATAGACACTCAACTAGGTCATTTGTCGTTTTCACTGAGATACAGAAAATGTTCACATAGGTACCATGAAGGAACTGTACCCTGTGAGGAATGTATTCGTAACCAAAAATGTTACCAGTGTGTAAAGGAAACACAGCAAACCTGAGTTTTTACCAACTTCCTTTCCATTTTCCCTGTCATCTCACCCAAACGCTCTTCAATTTTCATTACCCAAATTTGTTTACATGGGTTGAAAAAAAAACTGATTAATTTAGTAAACTTTTTACAAACTATAACAAGCATTTATTAACTATTTAGAAAAGACATTTCTATATATTTTGTATATCTATGGATACTGTATATCTAGCCTAATCTAAAAATACTGTTTTGAGAGAAATTCTTCTGTGATGCTTCCTTATTTATTATGCCCAATAATGTTTAAAATCTTGGGACTTCATTTTCAAGCTAAAATAGATAACAGAAAGATTTAACTTTAAATGTTTACATTGTTTCTAAGTTAACACCGACCCAAATTAAGTGACCTATAGTAAATTAATGGCAATGGGGGGAGTAAAACTTATCGGCATACTACATGATAATATGTCTGTGTATTTAGTAAAATATTATGTGTCATAGCACAACTCTGTTGGTATTAAGACTTCTTCTTAGTAATTCCCTGTGTTGCTCTTTGAAATAAAATTACTACCATAAAAATAACCTATTGTATTGATGTGTTTAATTTACTCAGTTGGCTTATAAAGTACCAAGATTAAGGTAGTATTTTTGTACCATTATTGGAAGCATGCCTTCCCCTTTTCACATTATTAAATTGTATTTATATTTGGGTAATTTTAAATTTTGTTTTCAAATAAAATTGTGGCTTCAAGATCTTTTCAGAAATCTTTCAAAATGAGGTTTGGGGATCAAAATTGCTTTAATTCAAATAGAATCCATTTTTACTACTGGTGAAAAGATCCTTTTGTGAAATATCACTAGATATGATTTGCATGAGTTAACTAAAAATCAGGAATGCATTTTTAGATACAAAACAAAAACTTCAAAATCTTCCTTGTTAATTTTTTAAGACTAAAATATTATTTAACCTAAACTTGGATTTTATTTTATTTTTTTTTTAGAATAAAAGCATTAAAATATTTCTACTTTAGGGTCTTTTTTTCTTTTTGATCAGTCAATAAATATTTGAGCACCAACTATGTGCAGGTACTGTTCTAGTGCAGGACAGTGGTTAAGTAAATTAAATCAAACTTGCACTTGAAGAATTCAGATTTCTGTGAGGGATCGACAAATCCTATATAATGAAAGGGTAATATGCAAATTGACCCTAACAGCAGAACGACTGGGAATGACTGGTCACTATGACACACACTGACCACCAGGGGGAAGATTCTCAATGCAGGAGCTGCCCCTGGGGGTCAGTGTGCTCCCACAGGGAGGAGCTCTGCTCAGCCACAAGCCAGGCTGACGGCTGCCAGCACAGCAGTGATGGGGGAGCCTCTCCCATCTCATCAGCAGCACTAAGGATGTCTGACTGCAGCTTAGGCCTGTTCCCCACTGGCAAGTGGACATCCCCGAGAGCTCCTGGGCTGCCAGAGGGATGTCTGACTGCCAGCTTAGGCCCGATCTTCCAGGGTGGGGGGGGGGGGGTCCCAGACTGTAAGAGGGATCCCAGACTGTAAGAGGGCACAGGCTGGGCTGAGACCTGCTGCCCTCTCTACCCCCCAAGTGCACAAATTTTTGTGCACTGGGCCTCTAGTACTTTAATAAAAAACAATGTTATGTTCGATGAAGTGCTAGAAGAATGAGACATATAAGATATTATTTATAGGTGGTCAGGAAATGTTCCTCTTGGCTGACATTTGGGCTGAGATTTGAATGGCAAGAAGCCTGCTGAGTGGAGTTGAGGACAAGCACAGCCAACAGCTAGTGCAAAATGCCAAGGCAGGAATGAGCTTGGTATGTGTTCATGGAGAAAGGAATCCAGGGTGGTTAAGGCTGTGAGCTGGCGAGACCTCAGGAGATGCCCTAAGGGTGGGAGATCATAGATCTTCTTAAATTCACCCCCGAGGAGAGGAGAGATGCCACTGAAATGGAAGTTTCTGTGTTTCTGAAACGTTTACTAACTAAAGTCCTTGAATGGTAAGGTTGGGGTAAAAGGAACAGCTGGCTCGGATGAAGACTGACTATATCAAGAGACCGAAGCACCCCTTCTCCTCTTCACTACCCTCTTTATTGAACTGAGGCAGCACTTGGTGGAATTCCATTTTCTCCTCTGTAAAATCAAGCCGGGTGTCTCTCTCACCTGCTTCACTGCTCTTCTATATAAGGTAAAAAGTCCATCTACTTAGTGGTGAATGTGGCTCCTCTCCCAAGCCCTTGCATAATTCAAAACATTTTATTTCTGGGGAAAGAAAATGCCAGGCAGAGGAAACTTCTCTCAAAATGTAGAGTTGTATATTCAGCTTCCTACTCAACATCAAGTAGAGGTCTGGTAGGCATTTCAAACTCAACTGGTCCCAAACTAGACTCCTGATCATCTTTTCCACCATACCCAACTACTAATTTTGTGGTCATTTGTTACAGCAGCCACGGGAAACTTACACAACCTAGAAAGGTGGGTTATAGAAACGCTGGAATCTATTGGTGCAACTAGTGTAGATTCTGCTGCGTTAAGGAAGCCATCAGCAAATTGAGTCAGGGAGCTACAGAAAGGTCTCGATGGACCCCAATATTCAACTGGACATATCAGTAGAGAAAATCTAAAGGACACCAGACTCCTCCCTGCCGTGGCTCCTCCCTCCTTCACAGATGTTCCAATGTTGATGGGGAAGGGGCAGCCCGGGTGCCCACAGGAAGAACCCCTAAAAGGAAATAAAATTATTCACTGTCTCAAGTTACTTGTTCCACGGATGGGTGAGAACCTACAAAGAGGAGAATTTGTTTACTTGGCATTTTGCAAAAGAAAGAAAAAAGAAGAGTCATCAAGGGACCTCAGATTGTGAGAATAGCTTTTAATTTTAAAACAAGTGAAGCAACAAATCATCCATCTCTCTTTCCATCACAGGCAAATACTCTCCCAAAACATCTGAGATAGTTTACACACCAACTGCAAAATAAAATAAATACAAACGCTTTTGAGAGCCAACATCCAAACCTGTTCTGCTGAGGCCAAGAGGAACAGTGAGCCTGGGGCGGCAAGATTTACACAGTATCTGCATGCCTGGCTCTGAACAGACTGAACAATAGCTGGGGAGGGGAAACCGCAAGAGAATGTTGCCTAAAGAAAGAAACACGCCCAGCACCCTCTTGTGGCTGAATCCTTGGCACCTGACAGTGGCTTGAAAAATAAACCCAGAGTTAGAGGCTCCTAGGCAAAGAGAAGGAAGAGGGTTGGGACTCATTTGCTTTTGTCTTTTCATTGGGGACTTACATATATTGGGTTTTTTCACACAGAAAAATCTGCTTTCTGGAAGACATTCTGTGCCTCATGGTGCTCCTGACTCCAGCAAAAATGTTCATGTTGCTTCTGTTTAGATGGTTCGGAGAATTACCTTCCGTACCTAAGGCAGGGCGCTGCCTACCCTGCACCATCTACGTCTAGTTTTGCACTGCCCAACAGAAGGAGAGTCACGTGTCTAATTTTAAATTTCTTGGTAGCCACATTAAAAAAAGATAAAAAGGAACAACTTAATTTTTCATATCTTATTTAACCTATCTAAAATATTGTCATTTCAGCATAAAGCATTGATAAAATATTTTACATTCCCCCCTTTTATTTTGGTAGCAAGGCTTCAAAATCTGGTGTGCATGTTATATGCATAGCTCAGGCTCAGTTTGGACAAGCCAACTTTCAAGGGGCTTTTCATTGGCCACATATGACGACTGGACTGACCAGCGCAGGTCTAGAGAATATTAATACAAACTCTCAGAATGACTTACTGAGCAGGGAATCTCGGAGCCATGGTACGGGAATCATATCACCAGCTGAGACAATCTCAGACACACCCTTGTTCTGCAACCTAAGATTTCTGCCCTAAGGTAAAGGACAGAATCACATTTTACCTAATCCTATCCCCTGGTCCTGCCCCTGTCACCGGTCATCTCCCCACAGATAATGTGACTTAGCAACGGTGGTCCTACGAGATGAAAAACACATCTTTCTGTGGTAGACAACTTTCTTAGCACTTATTTGGGGATCATAGCTAGAACTGAATCAGAATAAGAAAATACTGTATAGCCCAGCCGGCATGGCTCGCTGATTGAGCGTCCACCTATGAACCAGTAGGTCAGGGTTCGATTCCTGGTCAGGGCACATGCCTAGGCTGGATCCCCAGTGTGGGGTGTGCAGGAGTCGGCTGATCAATGATTCTGTCTCATCTCTGATGTTTCCCTCTCTTTCTCTCTCTCCTTTCCTCTTTGAAGTCAATAAAAATATTTTTTTAAAAAGGAAATATTGTATAAATGTGATAGATTTAGCAGAAGGTAGTTCTGAGGTTTTTCATAGCAGGAAGTATTCTAAATGATTTTTTTCACGTTTGAGAGCGATGGTAACGATGTACCTCACGAACAGGAAAGTGGAGAGTTTCAAGAACGGGAAAATGGGAAACTTACCAAAGAAAGTGGGAACAGAAGCCAGGGTAGGGACACGAAAAATGAGATTGGTTCTAAGCTGGGGTGGGTAAGCTGTAACAAATTAAAGGGGAAAAAGAGATATATGTACCAATCTTTGTAAAGCTTTATGTAATAATAAAAAAAAAATTAAAAAAAAATAACATCTAACCTATGTGGTCATCCTATCTCACAGTCTGATCTCAGTAGTAACAAGAGGAAAATAAAAATAGAACCGACTGTTAGGACCGGGAGGGACTTATGAGCTTATCTGGTCTAACCCACTCCTTTTAGAGAAAAAGGCCCAGGGAGGTGGTGACTTGGCCCCATCACACTGAGAGGCGGAGTCAGGATGCAAACCCAGGAGCCCTCACCATGAACTGCAGGTGCGGCTCCATCCACTTCAGGTCTCAGGGGAATAAATGGGGTTGGGAGTCCCAGGCTCCCACTACTCACACTAGACCTCCTGCAGCCCAAAGCGAGCCCAGAGGAAGGGCTGGCACATTCTCTTGTAGGTGGGAGGAAACAGCTAAGGCAAAATACTGAAGCAATGCTGATGTAAAACAGCATTCAAACGTGATTCTTCTAATAGTCCTTTCCGTACACTATTTTTCCCTTTAAAAAAAATACCCCAATTTGAACCAAACCAAATTTCTAATTAGTTATATGGGCAATTGGCAAAATAAAAACTTTGATACATTATATTTTCCAAAGACACATTCATTGGGATTTTACACAAATGGGTATCAAAAGATATTTACAGGAAAAAGGGTTCTCTCACACGTGCACCCACACACAGTAAGAATTTCACAATTATACCACCACGCCTCACACAGAGGACCCCTAACAGGCTGATAATCAATGGACAAAACCCATACATGATTCCAGATTTCAGTTACAAATAATTTCATCTACATACATGTGTAAAATTAAGTAGTATGTTCCACACTTTTATTCCAGGGAAACCTGCCTTATATATATTAAGGAATACATACAAATACATTTTTAAGCAGAAAGAAACTCATTATTTGCTCCAGTGTTTCCCCAATTTTCCATCTGAAATGAAGAATGGCACATATACAAAACTTTGCCTTGTAGAAATAGCCCTTTGTTTTCTGAGGCAGAAAAAAAAAAGGCAGCCATATTATATTCTTTTTTACAGTGTGTTTAGGCATCAAAAAGGGCTAAATTAATTTTTCTGCTTAATTAAATTAAATACTGTATAGCTCATAACTTTCTATACTTACTTTATACCATCCATTTTGCAAGGTTTTATCATAAAATTTTTATTTTGTGCAAAATACACATGCTATCTTTGTCCACTTTTCAATCCAAATCCTCAATCACGCCCCTACCCCTAGAAAAGGCCTTTGCTTTGTAATAGCATGAAAACCGGTCATTTTTGATGTGTCTGGCGTCATTATTCCAGGATACTCACTCAGCCCTAAGGAGACCAGACTCTGTAAGGTTGCTGAGCGTGGGGATTTGTACGGGAGTCAAGGATTTGTGTAATGGAGTCCCAGTCAGCACTAAATATGACCCCAGTGGGCAGAGTTTCGTCGAGAATGCACCATGAGCTCCCTCCTTATGCCAATCTCATTTGTTCCCAAACTGAAGGAAACATCAGATGAGAGAGGAGGGAACATACTCCACTAGGACCCCCTCATGGCACACCACCTGCTGCTCTTTAAAGATTCAAGGTATCCAGTCTCACCATGTCTTCGAAGCAAAGTCGGAAAGAGAGAGCAGATGTCATCATACCATTGTGCAGGCAAAGAGAGTGAGGCACAGGGAGAATGAGGGGCGCGCCCAGCTACAGGCAGCCCCTAGGGCTCCGGGACCCGGCCTTAGGCTCTGTGCCCCACGCTCACAGATCTCTGTGCGACAGGTCCCATCATAGCCAAATCTTGATAGCTCATAGCTCCCCGGGTCATGCTCCACTGTCTGTGCTGTATTTCACCCAACTGATTCCATTTTATCTTCCCCCAGTTTCCAAAAAGATCCTTTCTACCAATCAAAGGCATGTCAAGCGGACAGCAACAAATCCTTTTTCATTTGAATAATCTGAAATAGAGACTCCAGAGACTGGAACTTGGTGCAGAATAATAAAGGACTCTAGGGCACTAACTAGCCTTCCACTTTTTCATCCCATCTGAAATTCGAATCCTACGCTGCCATTAACGTGCTGAAGTACCACACGGAAACGATGGTCTTTCATAATGTCATGCTGGATTTCTTTGCAGCTGAACCCCTGGATGCCCAAGATCACATTGTTGGTGGCAGCAGATATGCAGTGAAGGCAAGTCAGGAAGTGATTAGCCAAGAAAGGGTAGCGGTGAGACTCTGGCCCCAGAAAATGTAGAAATGGAGGCAAGCAAAGAGCTCAGGGAGAAAACCACAGACTGATTTGGGGCATTTAGCATGATTCCAAGGACTTGTCATGTGTGATGGTAAGAAGCGATCAGCTAAAAATACACACTATACCTTAGAGGGCAGGGCTGCTGACACACAGAATCCATCTACCTTTGGCAAAGAATAATATTGTGCTGCTCTGGGCATCTGGCATCTGGCGTTACACCGCCAAATGTCGCACACCCAAGTGAATTCTTGACAGCGCTTAAAGGGACAACTCCATCCATTTTAGGCCTGAAAATGTAAGCAGGGAACTAATTTTTTCTTTCAACTGTTCCAGAGTTACGGTTTCTTTAAAAGATGTCTTTGTTTTTCCCAGCTATGCTTAACGCCAACTGTTTTAACCTTTCTAAACCAACCCGCCACAGATTTCCTCGTTGACACTCTCAATCTCGGTCTCACACGCATTCGCACAGTTGTGTTCTGAATTATGATGGGATTAAATTAAAAACATTTCATTGCAGATACTCTAATTTACTATACACAGATAGGTCGGAAATTATTGTACTGAATGAAAAAAGTATGTCACAAATGAAGGCCAGCCCGGTTACTGATTTTCGCTATGAAACTAAAGTGGGCTTTTCATTTATTGTGGGTGGGGCCAGACCACTGACTCCCAAAGCAAAACTGAGGATTGGTGGCACATTTCTGGTGGCACATGCCAGTGGCAGATTCCCTACCAGTAATAGGAACACTTTCTCTTTTTAATCATCCTCTTCTTGAACATTTACAAAAAGAAAAGCTACCTACAGTAGTGTATCATTGCTAATAGAAATGTCTTCCCAATTCTATTTCAGAAGGTGTCAAATGATGTTCTTTAAATAAACTATAAATACCCCCATGTATTCCTTCATGTCTGGCTATCCCAACTTCTTCTTCTTTTTTTATTTTTTGGCAAATTAAAAAGGTGTATGGCTTCTCGCCGATTTGTACATCTGAGGTTTAGCTTGGTATCCTGCGGTAAAAGTACATGTAGCCCAGGTCTTTAGGGGGCCTTTCTGAGGCACACACTCTGTGGTCATTGTAGATCACCCATCTGAAAACAAAACACAGAAGCATTGGATGAATTTAAATCACTTCCGGGAAACTTTGCAGAAGAAAAGTTACTGCGTTATGCATAAAAGAATCAAGATGTTTTAAGATAACCAAACTCAAGTTTGTTATATAAAAGGGAACAGAATGCTGGTGGGAAATTACAATTGCTTTTTAAGTCTCAAGCTCAATCAAAAAGTAGTTACTAAAAGAGCCCCCAAACATTTTGAATCCTTTAATCTCGTAATTTTTTTTTTTTTTTTTTTTAGAAATCCATAAATAACCTCGAAAATTGAGTCAAATGAAAAACAATTGAGCCTTAACTGGTTTGGTTCAGTGGATAGAGTGTTGGCCTGAGACTGAAGAATCCTGGGCTCAATTCTGGTCAAGGGCACATGTCCGGATTGCAGGCTCAATCCCTAGTAGGAGGCATGCAGGAGGCAGCCAACTAATGACTCTCTCTCATCACTGATGTTTCAATCTCTCTCCCTCTCCCTTTCTCTCTGAAATACGTAAAAATATATAAAAAAATAAAATAAAATAAAAAATAAACTGTTTCTTTAAAAAGACAACAAAAAACACAATTGAGTCTAAGAGTCCTATATAATAAAGAGTTAATATGCAAATGGTTGTCACACCATCATGCTGTCATGCCATCATGCCAGGACCGGGGACCTGAGGCCGGGCCAGGGGACCTGAGGCTGGGCCAGGGGACCTGAGGCCGCACTCCCCACCACAGCACCAGGGCCGGGGGACCTGAGGCCATACCCCCCGCCTGGTGGGGCTTGACTGGGTACCTGAGGCTGTGCCTCCTGCCCTTCTGGGTTTGGTGAGGGTGGAGCCAGCCAGGTCTGGGTCTTAAATGTTTTTGAGGTGTGCACAGGTGGGCGGGACTTGACTCTGGGTCCTGTGGCATACCCGACTCTGACAGGAAGGAGATTTTCATACACATTTTACTAATTTTCTTTCATCTCTGACACTTCTTTTATAGAGAAAGGGCAAATAGAAATATTAAAATATTTCCTCTAATTAATTCCCTTTTAATGTGCACAAATTTTATGCACCAAGCCACTAGTTATGTATAATAGTGTTTGTTTCATCCTTAGGTATAAAACTAACTAAAAATCAGAAGTATATTAGCCAGGAAGTGAACTAAAATACAACTATTAAAATGTTTTCAAAGAAGATTTGCTAAATTGACAGAATAATCACAATATAATACAAAGTGAGAAAAAGCAGGTTACAAAATTGTATCTGTTGTGTACATTAAACTTTTAGAAATGTTATAAGTACATATGCATATTTATATATGTATGTGTGTGTATAGACATACACCCTCTCTCAATGAAAACAATAGAACAAAGAGAAATATATCCAAATATAAGCAATGATTATCCCTAGGCCTCCAGATGACATATTTTTGTATGTGTTTATATTGCACTAACTCCTTATGATGAATTTTATTCTTTTTAAATTATAATTAAACCATTTCTCTTAAGCATTTTTAAAAGAGCTATCAGGTTGAGTAATAAAAGGAATTCACTATAAATCAAGTCTCTGTGCTCAACTATTTTATGAATCAAGTGGAAACAAGACCAAAAGATACAGCAAAAAGGAACACAATCGATGCTGGGTGAGAACTAGTCACTGATGCAGTGCGAGACATGAGGTGAGAGGTCAACATCCTATAGGAGAGGCCAAGGTCACATGTTTCTTCAGCGTCCACAGGACCCAAGTGCTGCCTTGAGCAGGAGTGCCAGCCCCCAGGCGCTCAGTGGGGAACTTCTGGGGGGAAACCAGAGAGGCCTGCAGGGACCTGGCCCAGTGAAAGGGTTCTGAAGACAGGGTATATAGCCTCGCATCCCAATCTGTCTCATTCCCAGTTTACCACACACCTAACAATTCTGTTTAAGATGCCAAGAGTCCTACTGCAAGACTGTAATAAAGCAAGACACTGACCGCACAGTGTTGCCAGGTAAAACACAGGATACCCCATCAAATCTGAATCTCAGGTAGGCAACAAATGATATTTTAGTATAAGTATGTCTCATGCAATATTGGAGTAATTCACTTACTCCAAAAGTAATTCACTTACTTTTAACTGAAATTCAAATTTAATAGGGCAACTGGTTTCCTTTATTATTTTTATTTTTTTGTTGTTCTTAATCTGGCAATGCTTATTAAGATTATAAGAGGTTTCAAATATGACATACATTCAGCTGCAGGACGCATCTTTACTGCAGAAAGTTACCTTGGTATGAAGGCATGATGGTTGGATACCAGCTCTGACACAAGAACTTACTAGCTAAGATCAAGCTATTTGGCCTCCCTGAGCCTCAGTGTCTTAAATGGTTTTAAGAGTATATTCTACAAGACCATTGTGAAAGCCACATGTGATAACATATGAAGCACCTAGTACAGTGCCTAGCGCTCAATAAAACACATATATTATTTACCTTCTAAAAAGACTCACCTTCCTTCCTTTTTGATATGGCAAACATAATGGCCACTCATGGTAGATGTTCCCATGTGACTGATGAATGCAAATAATTCATACACTATGAAAGAGGAAACAACACAGTCACAAGGCAGCATTTCTAGAAACCAACAGCACTTCTGATCCAGCAACTGTTGAAAGACAACGTCTACTTGCCTTGCTATACCCATTCGCCTACAAACCCACTCAAAGTGACACCAAATTCAACCTTCAAAGTCGTAACCATCAATGTACAGCTGACATTAAATAAATATCTGGAAAGGCTGTAAAAATCCTGCAGCCAACCTGGCAGCAAATTTGTGGGTTTAACAGGGTAGACCGGGCTCTCACATTCAAGCAACATGAGGTGAGCGGTTGTCCCATCTCTCTAGGCCCATTTCTTCACAAAGATGAAAAACTCACCCACTTCACAAGGTTAGACAAGGCTTAAATGAGCAATTCAGAATAAAATACCATACAAATGTCAGGACTGTAGGGAAGACAGCAGATAGCTGTTACCATTCATAGAAAGGGACAGCACTTCAGAATATGCTTCTTGTGATTTCTGACTTGCTCGTGATTATAAACTATATGGGACCAAAATTCAGGTTTCATGCTTTCTGAACAAGGAGATAGCCTCTTAGAGGGTGAAACTGATGTGTTTTCTCTGAGGAGCACCTCCTGCCATTTGATACAGGATTCTCGAATCGATTGAATGAATTTCAGCCCCTGCTCCCCTGGCCACACCCAGACATGCACAACACAAAGTGGGTTCCACGGACAGGTACCAGTCCACTTGCAAACTGCTACGATTACAGGAATTGAGTGTTTACACTCTTTTATGATGATTTGAGAATACTCATGTCTGTTGAATCTAGTAAGGAAAAAATGGACTTGCTTATTCATTTCCTAGTACTCAATCTTTATTGCATTTTTTCAAAGTGTTGGTTCTAGGCAGACCTCTGCTCTTCCCCCTCCCTCTCCCATTCGCCCATGCTCATCCCTTCCTGAGCTGTGAATCCCCACTCAGTTTACTCGCTCTTCAGCACATCACACACAGCTGATCACCTCCTCCTTCCTCAAATTTTGCCCCCAGGATACAACCCTCTCTTGGTTGTCTAGCTGCCTCACTGGCTCCTCATCTCCCTGGTAATGACCTCAGAACTTACTTTTCCCTGTCCCGATTTACCCAGTCTCATGGCATTAAATGGAATTATTTTCTTAATTTCCAGAATGTTCATTGCTAATGTAAGGAGATACAAGTGAATTTTGTATATGGATCTTGTTCTTACATTAGTAGTTCTAATAGTTTTTTAGTGGATTCCTTAGGATTTTCTATATACAAAATTATGTTATCTGTAATAGAGATAGTTTTACTTCTTCCTTGTTAATCTGGATGCTTTTCATTTCTCTTTCTAGTCTCACTGCCTTGGCTAGAACCTCCTGTTACAATGCTAAATGGAAGTGGCAAGAGTAGACATCCTTGTCATGTTCCTGACATGACAAGGGGAAAAGCAGTCAGTCTTCACCATTGAGTAAGATGTGAGCTGTAGATGCTTTTTACCATGTTGAGGAAGTACCCTTTCATTTCTGGTTTGTGGAACATTCTCTCCTCAGCTTCAGCTGTCTCGGTCGATGATTCCATTCTTCCAATAACTGAGGACAAAATCTTAACTTCTCTCTCACACTTCACACACCCAATCCATCAGCAAATCTTGTCAGCATTTCCTTCAATATATATCCAGAATCCAACCACTTCTTATTACCTTCACTAGGAACCCCAGATCCAAGCAAGTTACCATCATCTCTCTTCTGAATTTTTACAAGAGCCTCCTAACTGGGACCCCTACTTCCTTCCTTGCCCCTACAATTCTCAGTACAGCTATCAGAGTCTTAAAATGGAATTCAAATTGTAGTTATTACTGTCAGAGAACTTCCCGTGGTGTTCTATACCTCAAAGTGAAATTTTACTCCTACAGTAGCCTGTGAGTCCCTCCTCCCCCATTTCCCCTCTTGCTCCTCACACTCTCTCCCACTCCAGCTACTCTGGCCTCCTAGCCACTCCTCAAACCCACCCAGTATGTTCCATCCCTCAAGCCTCTATGCCAAGCATATCAAACTCAAAGGCTAACACAAACCAAATAAACAAGGTTTAAGTTTATGTGAGCTGCAAAAAAACAAGTTTCAATTTTCATGGAAATGTAGGTTTATTTCGATAGAGACATGCTGAATACAAAGGGCTGAGATAAATAAGTAATCGTTAACATAAAATAATAGAACATTTTAATAAAAAATAATCTTTTTTTCTTGAATATTAACTTACTAGACACTGAATAACTGCACAAATTAATATGTGTAACACAAATTTTCCTTGTTCTCCGAAAGTGAAATATTTCCTGTTGCGGACACCAAACAAGTCAGTACAAGATTAATGGTGTGGCAATCGGTTGCTAAAATATTCACTGCTAGCATCAGTGGAGAGAAATGGTGCACCTGTATGTAAGGCACTAAGGGAAATGAATGCAACACGATTATAGTAATCAGTCATTAGCGAATGCTGTAGGTTGTTATTAATAACTAGAGGCCTGGTGCACAAAAATTTGTGCACTTAGGGGGTTCCCTCACCCCAGCCTATGCCCTCTCAAAGTCTGGGAACCCTCACGGGATGTCCACCTGCTGGCTTAGGCCCTCTCCCCCGGGAATTGGACCTAAGCTGGCAGTCAGACATCTCTCTGGCAGCCAGGGATCCCCCGGGAGATGTCCACTTGCCAGTGGGGAGCAGGTCTAAACTGCAGTCGGACATCCTTAGCACTGCTGAGGAGGCAGGAGAGGCTTCCACCACCACCGTTGTACTGGCAGCCGTCAGCCTGGCTTGTGGCTGAGCAGAGCTCCCCCTGTGGGAGTGCACTGACCACCAGAGGCAGTTCCTGCATTGAATGTCTGCCCACTGGTGGCCAGTGTGTGTCATAGTGACCAGTCATTCCCAGTCGTTCTGCTGTTAGGGTCAATTTGCATATTGCCCTTTTATTATATAGGATTATGTATAACAGGATATTGTAAAAATTAAATTAGGAAAATTTTATTAAAACATTTCTTACATACTGTTATATTGGCTGGGCCACAAAAATATTCATTGTGGGCCGCATGTGGCCTCTGGGCCTTGAGTTTGACATGCTTGCTCTATACTCATTCTCTCAATCTGAAACTCTTATTGCAGCTGTCACGTGACTCAACCCACACCTTCTGGAGGTCTCAGATCAAATGTCACATCAGAGAGGCTTGCTTAGCCAACTTATAAAAGAGCGACTCCCTCTTCAGCTCCCACCCTCATCCCTGACCTTGATTTACTGTTGTCCATGTAGCACGAAGTAACACCAGCCAAGTCACATATTTACTCGGGCATTTATTTACTGTCTATCTCCTTTTACCCCATGCTCAAATACAGCTCCACAATGATGAGAAGTTTGTCTGTTTTGTTTACTGAAATATTCTAGGTACAGAGAACAATGCTTAGCACTTAGCAGAAGGCACTTAATAAGTATGTGTTGAATGAATAAATAACCGAGTGAATGAAGGAATGACTTTACTTCTTCACTTATTTTTATTACCTTGTATTTATTCATTTCTATAATCCACCTGCCAAAGTATAAATTGGAGTGTAAATTAGTAAAATAATTACTTAAAGAAAACTAGCTATCACATCAACTACTTCAAATAACTAAAAAGGTTTGAAACCAGAAACCAGCCAAAAACAGTTACGAATGACAACCATTTTGCCTGGCACATATTTTTTGAAATACTGATCAAGGAAATCTGCCTTGCTCTGCCCTCCCTTTTGCCCGCCCCAATACTAAGAACCCACTCCTACCCCAGTAAGAAAGAGAGGGTGTGGGCTCAGACCTTTTCATGTTTCTGGTTGGTTTTTAAAGCTTTTTTTGAATAAGCCTACATCTAATTCCAAATCTTCAGTATGAGAGATACAGTCCTAGTCTCCCAAAATGCAGCTGCTGTCTTAGAATTTTTATGAAATAGAGAGAGGACACAATACCCCAACCAGAGCCCTCACCCCAAGGAACTGTCCTCCAAAAGAATGACTAAAATAATTCATCAGAGAATTTAAATGGGCATTTCCCACCATTACCCAGGATCACATCAATAAAAGACTGCTGAGACAGCAACACAGCCAATGGGTTGACAAAACAAATAGATATAGAGGAAAAGATAAATTCACACACCCAATACACCCATGTCATTAAGTTCTCAAAGGAATTTTTTCCCTCTTTGGTTAAAAACAATTCACCTGTATACTCAGAACCATAAAAAATAAATTAAAGCCCAGCCAACATGGTTTAGTGGGTAAGTGCTGACCTATGAATCAGGAGGTTACAGTTCAATTCCCCGTCAGGGCACATACCTGGGCTATAAGCTCGATCCCCGGTCGGGGATGTGGAGGAGGCAGCCAATCAATGATTCTCATCTCTGATGTTTCTATCTCTCTCTCCCTCTCCCTTCCTCTCTGAAATCAATAAAAAATATTTTTAATTAATTAATTAAAGAAAAAAGATGAGCATAAATTTAGTCCTACAATTAAAACTAACCATGTTTGTCAATATAAGCACCCACCCCATGCATTATTCAAGACCTCTTGCTAGGAAAAAAAATAGCAAAAGAGAGAATCATTCTCAACACATTTGCAAAAGCTCAACAGGTAAAAAAGAAGAAAAAAAAAACCTCAATTAATATTTGCTTCCAAAGAGAGAGTCAAGGTAAACCAAAGAAGGAAGTTCCTGCTGATTTTTTTCAGTTCCCAAAGTAACCCTTCTAAAAAAAACAGCATTATGTCACACACTCGCCCCAAAATGTACACACCCCTTTTTTCATGTAAATAGAAAAGGCAGTGTAAAGCAAGGTAAATTGTTTTTAAAATGCTAACTTTCAACAGAGGAATTTTCAAAGTACTAGAAGTGGGGGGTGGGGGGGGAAACTGCCTAAAACCATTGTGTCCAACATCTGGCAAATAGTGTCCCTTTAAACAGCCAGAATAAAAGTGTCTGAAACTAGCATCCTTCCTCCCTACTTCCCTCTCCCAACAAAACTTGTCCTTTTTTGAACTTAAGAAAATGTTCCCAACCCTTCTAATATGAAGAATTTTTTAATGTCGAAATTTTACCACTACCACCCTTACCCAACATAATATCAATTGTCCTCTGATTTTATTCTTTGAGAAAGCACCGTCAGAAAAACACACATGAAACCTGGTAAGTAGAAGAGTAGACAAGCATGTTCTTTCTTGTCCTATGGAGAAACGGTCTCCCCAGGGTTACCTAAGGGAGGGAGAGCATACTACCTGGACCCACAGGCCAAATACAGCCCACAGCCTATTTTTGTATGCCGAGGAAAAAGGGAAGAACCAGGGGGAAAAATATGAGATAATACGGGTATGATCCATAAAGCCTAAAACATGTATTGATCATCTGTAAAAGAGAAAAAGGAAGATTTTCTGGCCCTGGTCTGGTGGAAAGAACTTAGTGCATCTCACTGCTTACTACTAATTAAAGGTCCCAGACTTAATGAATTACTTACCTTGTAGATCTTTGTTGGTAAAGAAACAAAAATAATCTGTTCAGTCAAACATATAACCTCAAGGTTTATGGTCCTGGTAGACACTAATTTTATATCTAACTCAGCAATTAATTTTATTTATTATTTATTTATTTATTTATTTATTTATTTATTTATTTATTTTTGTTAACCCTTACTAAAGGATATTTTTCCATTGATTTTTTCTTTTTTAAGAGAGAATGGAAGGGAGGGGGAGAGACAGAGAGAGAAACATCAATGTGAGACACATAAATTGGTTGCCTCCCAACCAAAGCTGGGGATAAAACCTGAAACCAAAGTATATGCCCTTGACCGGAATCAATCCTAAGACCCTTCAGTCCATAGGCCAGCACTCTATCTACTGAGCCAAATTGGCCAGGGTTCAATTTATCTTTAAATACCTTAGCTTTTCAGATGTTTTTGAATCCATAATAGCATCTAACTGCCTCCCTCATTAATTAACATGTCAAAGAAAATCTGAAACATGTTCAGTTTATATGTACCCGAGAGTTGTGACTTTACCTCTTTGAAAATCGTAGTTCAACAACACATAATGAACAAAAGCAACTCTAGATTCAGGAGTGCAATTAAATGAATTTCTATTTTATAGACCACTGATTTGAAGAGCAGCAGTATCTCATTAGGGTGAAACACATCAATTGGTCTACAGAGAGGGCTCGGAATAAACACCAAAAGATTCCTTCAAATAACCACCAAGACCCCAGGGACTCTGCAGCCTTCTGGTGAGAACCCCAAACTGAGTTTTCCAACGGAATCTTCCTACCTTGGATAATTTGTGGCATTACCCACTCCTAACTCCCTCCGTACAACCAAGGGGAAACATCGTCTCCATTTGACTCATAAACACTCTATGTCTGCAAATAACTTCTTCCCCCAACAGCTTGATTTAGAAAACGTCTGAGTTCCCAAAAAGAGAAGAAGGAGGACTTGGGTAAATGAATAACAGGTTAAGGTAGCTGTCTGCTCCCCTTGCTGGAAAATCTCAGCTACAGCAGAAGTCTGAACCACTGGTGATGAGTCTGAAGGAGCCAGGG